>JAMWEH010001660.1:0-29198 GCA_024721245.1 Mitragyna speciosa
TTAATGTGGTCACAAGTTGCATATCCACCTAGAGAAAAACTTTATGAGGCCTAGCCACATGCCATCATTATAGATGTAATTCCAAAATAATCTCAGACCAGAATATGAAATGACTCATTGAAACATTTGATAAGGAGATGCGGCACACGTAGCAAAATCAGTAGTAGCAAGTTAACAAACTGATTGCATTTATAGCATCATCTGGTATAAAAACCTATAAAAACTTATCTCACACGAAACGTTCCAAACACCAAACTTCTTTTTAACTGTCTGCATGCCATTGGCGTGCACCCCAATTTTTACCCTGTGCTTTCCAACAACTTTCGTGTTCATAATCCCTACGGAAATAATCCTTTTAATAACCAGAATCCAAACACATGGTTTCAATTTCCAACAAAAAAAACAGCGGGAAAAAGAAAGCTGAAAACATTAAAGTTTTCATCCTAATCTATACTGCATTGGTGCTTCAAAGAACTGCACATACAAAACACTCCCTTAATCATAGATGATGGCAAGTAATATAAGCGTACATTTGACCATGAATACGACAAACAGGATAAGTCATAGGATTGTTAGCAAAGAAATCCAACAATCCAATAGCTGAAGAACATAAATGTAATACTGAAAACAGAAACGGATAATGGATACCATTTTCATCTAAGCACAGAAAAAAAAAAAAAACTCACTCCCACCACAAAATAAAAAGAATGCTGCTTCTGTTTCCTCATTTGATTTATCCATCAACCAAAAAAGCATAAAATCTACCTTTATATCTCAAAAACTTTACCAACAACCCTCAAAACCCCGACTGAAAAATAGTAAATTTCTTCCCTCACTATCAAAGCTCGCAAAAAACTGAAAACAATTAAACAAATGGGCCATGCAGATAACAGATTCTTCATCAAACCTAATAACATTTCCGGCAAAAAAAAATTCTACCTTGGGGAAAAACTGAGCTGGAACGCTAGGGGTAGTATGCTCTATAAACCGATCCAAGTTAGTCAAATTCTCGGTTTCCGGCCACAGAACCGCCCCCATTCTTCCCCCAACCGCCGCAGCCGCCATCTTGGTCGATGCTGACGAGGTGGCCCCATTAGCCAAACCCGTCCCGAACCCAGACTCAACAACCCTTTTCACCGGGCTAAATCTCCAGTGCTTCTGTTGCTGGTCTTGCTGCAGATGGGTTTTCTGTCGCCGTCTCATCGCCGGCGGACTGTAAAATCTAGTATCCACTTCTCCTCCTACTCCTCTACTGATTCTCCTACCACAATCCCCCATCATTCAAATTCAAACCCACAATTTATTTATTTATTGGGCTTCTTTATGTATTTATTTATCAATATGGAGAAAACAGTTGGGAATATTTATTTAATTGGATGGGTTTTGAGAGGCGTTTAGGCGAAACTGAAGTGCAGATTTCTTGTGGGTTTTTGTTCAGAAGAGTGTGTGTTAGTGCGTGAAATTAGACACTAGTGTACTAATACTAGGTGGAGTTGGTGAAGTACGAAGTAGACTAACAAACAAACAAGCGAGCAACTGCCTCTAGAGGGGGAGAGCGTTTGAGCGGGTGCACCATTGATTTGAAGGACCCTTTTCTAGACAATTCGAGATTTTAATTGCTGCCAAATTTTCATGAATTTTTTTTTTTTTGGAGAGTGAAATTATTTTTAAGCACTTATAGTAAGGGTTAGGTTAAAGATTGAGATAATAAAAATTAAGAATCAGCATGATAAAAGATTTAGATGTTTAGCATCCCAATTAGGAAAAGTAATATTAGTAGTATAGATTTATATGCTATTGATTATTGGATGAGAGAAAATATTTTTAATAGGGATTTTTTTATGGTAATATCATTTATCGTGACCGTTTAAATTAGTAAATTAGTGGTAAATTTGACATTTACAACATGAACAAGTTTATTATATATTTGATTCCTAGATGAGAAAGATTTTATACTAGATATGATTTTTATTACGGCTTTAATACTTGTATGATAAAATTAAGTTAATCTAATTCGTTATAAATTCGTGGTAGGGATAAATTGGCAATACATATTGTGAAAGTTACATGCAACCTCTTGGAATCACCAGCTGCTGCTGTTCTAATGTGTCAAACAATTCCTGCAAATTGTTTTGTTTTGGACTCAGAACAGGTCAGAATATTTTAAATCTCCGAGTCAAGAAGAGATAAAGAATACTCGGACGACAGCACGGGCAAACCAAATTGAGACAAAACCTGGTCCAAGAAAGAAAAAGCAAAAGAAAACAAAGAAATCTATCAATAGCACTGGACATCAACAAGTTGAGGGATCAAATTGTTCAGTTTCATTGCGTGCTGCCACCAACAAACAGCATTTCTGCTTCAAATATGACTTTTTTTTTATTTATCATTTATGAGGATGGCGTATGAGATTTTGAAGTACCTTTCATGTCCTGAAAGTAATAACCTTAATGACTGCTCTGTTCTGGCTACTGGATACAATTTGAAGCTATGGAAAATTTCTTTTTAAGAGTAACCTGGTTTAGTGGGGTGCCTGAAGCAAAAGAATCACCCATGCTGCCAACAGGAGTTGTTATACGTTGAAGTTATCACTTTGAGGTTATCCAAAAGCTTAATTGATTCCAAATTTGTAGTGTTGCGCCTGCCTTTGTCCATGTTAATTCTGGACTGGAAATACTTGTCTTTAAAAGAAGGAAACAGAACAGAAACAAATTCTCTCTTGTGTTAATTTTATGCTTAAATTAGTTGGAACGTGCAGATCTACTTATCCTTTCTGCACAAAAATTTTGAGGGCTTTCTTCTGATAAACTATTTCGCACCTTTGGATACCACTTGTAATGATAATAGTGCAAATGTGCTTCTCAGTATTTAATTACATGGCCAATCTTGATATTCTATACTAAATTATCCGTAAGGCCTCTTCAAAATTGACATCATAACTTGAGAAAGGCTTGTTTGCTTGGTCAAATAGCCTAAATTGTCACCAATCAACATTGGTCATGAGTTCAAACCATTTGGCAGAACAAGTCAATGCAGATGCGGATATCACAAGGCGTGTACTCCACATCACCAAATCAAAGTAATTACGACAACTCCTAGATAGTATTATTTTAAGAATCTTGTGAAATGACGGTAAAAAACCTCTAATTTAATGGTCTGTCATCGCATACTGTGTCTCTCGCTAATGCATTCTGCAGAAGTAGACATATAAATTACTACAAGTATTGACATTGAATATGCAAAAAAGTTCATAATGCTGTCTAGTACAGATTCAGACTTGGTCAAGATTAAGAATCATACGAAGGAACAACTCTACTTCACGCCCTAAGCTTCTCTAGTCAAACCTTATTGGAGGGAAAAGGAAACTAGTGGAAACAGATTAGTTAATTCAGTGGCCAATGTTTACTTGTTACAATCTAGAAGGCATATAATTTGACTATTAAGTTATGTGGTTCAGGTTCATGAAAGTATCTTTTATCTTATTGCAACTCTAGATACATTTCATGGTCAACTTCAAACCAGTGTTTTTAAACTCGGACCGGACCGGCCGGTTCGACCGGTTAAACCGCGAACCGGCCTTGTGTCCGGTCCGGTTCTATCAAAAATACTGTAGATCTAACGAACCGTCCTGAACCGGTTGAACCGCGCGAACCGAGTCGAACCGCTGAACCCTTGAACCGCCGGTTTTCTGACGTTTTGACTTTTCAAAAATGTTTTTGGCTCCCGCGGGAATCGAACCCGCGTCCTCCACTTGATTTGGCTGCACGTGAACCACCAAGCCACGCCAACTTTTGTTGCTTTGTATTAGGAATCTTTTTATTTGTTGTTTCTTCAGTTTTTTTTTTCCACAGTTAATTGAGTATTACATTTTTAGTTTCTTTGTTTTCTTTAATCATGTTTACTGAATTTAATGGATTCTTACTTTTTAAATTTATTTGTTTGTTTCATTAATTATATTTAATGAAATTAATTGATTCTTACATTTTTATCTTGACATCCAAATTCATTATATTAAAGAAATCTTGGATTTACTTTTACCAAAATCTCTCCTACTAAGATTATTCTTTTAATCTAAATTGCTTAATTATTCATTTATGCCTAAAACATTCTCCTAATTAAAAGTTTAAATTGGTATTTTTGTACAGCATTTGTGTAAATTTTTAAATTATATTTAATCATTGTTCAATATTAAGCACCTATGACATCTTGAAAGTAAGTGGATCAAAAGTTATTTTCTTTATTAAAAAAATAAAAAATCAGTTCAGATTATTAAAATCATATTATTATAGCATCACAAATCCACATTTTCTTGACATACAAAAAAAATGTGTAAATTAAATAGAATTGATTAAATTAAGAACTACTAAGCAAATAGATTTACTTGTTAGTTTTATTTTTAAGACTATTGTACAAAATCAAATTGACTCACTCAATAGTCCGATACGTCAAAAATAAAATTTCTTTTGGAGAGAATACATCTATAGTTAAAGCCTGAGAACCGATTTTAAATAAAGTTTAGGCTCTTTTAAGAAATTATTGATTGGTACAAGATTGTTAGAAATTATCTCTCGTTAGATATTGTAACAAAAAAACGTAAAAAATTAAAAAATTTAAAAACTAAATAGATCTAAACTAATAGTAAGATAATCAATTTGAAATTTGAAAATCATTTGATATGCAAACGTATCTTAAAAAATAGGGAAAAAAGAAATTTTTTTATTTTAAAAAATTATATTTACTCGAACCGCTCTATATACAAATTGTATTATTTGGTATTAGAAATAAATTTGAATTTTATATTGAAAAATAAGTCTTGACGATATTGAAAAAGTAGAGAATGTGAAAGCAAGCAACAAATATGATTTAATAATTTAGAATGTTCAAGATTGTAATTTAAAATATTTAAAACTATAATAACATACTTTAATGGTAAATTTTATAGTTATTGTGAATTTGAATATAATAAATTCATTAATTTGTATAGTTGAATATATTTAAACCATTAATGGGTTCACAAGTTCAACTAAGTGGTATATATTTAGTATTTGTTTTCTATTATACATTAAATTAAATTAAAAAAAAAATCATTGAACCCCGGTCGGACCGGTCCGACCGGTCCGACCTTGAACCTCTCCCCCTTCCGGTTCATTTACCGGTCCGGTTTTTAAAACATTGCTTCAAACTCTACGTTCCAGGGTCAAATAAACAGCAACGGTCTACAACAATACAAACTACTTCGTGGAAAATTCAACCCCGGAACTCAATGTCATAAACCTATAAATACCAGATACTTGGCTCAAAATTTCATCACACAGACTTGTTCACAGATAATTGAGGCCTTCTTGATCGTCTTTCTTTTAATCTTAATCACCTTAAAAAATAAGATATGGGTATAATCATGTATGACATGACAGTTACTTCCTCAATCTCTCCAGCCAAGATGTTCAAAGCCTTCATTCTTGATGCTGACAACCTCATTCCTAAAGTCCTACCACAGGCTGTTAAAAGGGTTGAAATCCTTGAGGGCGATGGTGGGCCTGGAACCATCAAGCTGACAACTTTTGGAGAAGGCAAGTCGTTTTAACATTTAATCTTTTCTGGTGTAGAATTGGTACATCAAAATCAAACAGGAAAAATTCACATGATCCTAATGTTTCAGGTAGCCAATTCACGAGCGTGAAGCAGAGAGTCGATGAGCTTGACAAAGAAAATTTCACTTATAAATACAGCATTGTCGAGGGAGATGCTTTGATGGAGGTGCTTGAATCAATTTCCTGTGTGGTCAAGATCGAGGCTTCTCCAGCTGGAGGATCCATTTGCCAAACCTCTAGCACTTACTATACTAAAGCTGACATCCAGATTACAGAAGAACAAATTAAAAGTGGCAAAGAGAAGGCATTGGCAATGTTCAAAGCAGTTGAAGCTTATCTCTTAGCTAATCCTGACGCTTACAACTGAAGCAAAACAACCTCAGTTTTCTGGACACAAGTTACCAACATACAGCTTTGTTCACTTTGATTTCATGGTGTCTTTAGAGGTTTTGGTGATGATTTGACTCGAAATTAGCGGATTATTACATTTCCTTTGGAGGGCATTTACCAGTTTTTTTCATTTCTAAATTTGATGGTCTGAATACCTTCCTTCAGATGTTCCATTTTATTGTAATTCTGATGGTCTACTTGTTTTATTATTCCCCTTCGGATTCTGCAGGCCCTGAGTGAAATACAAGGTATGACTTCATATATACACTAGTTAACTGAATTCTTTTCTCGGACTCTTCTACTGAAATTCCTCCTGAATTCCATGTGTCATGAGTTATTCATCTGATCAAGTCATGATCAAGCAAGAGGCAGAGAGGAACATTGCAGGAAATAATTATAGAACTTAATTAAGTTTTAACATAAAATAAATACCAAGTAGGCTTGTCTATTAGTGAAATAAACATTATTATTTGGTAGTTATATACTAACTTCCGTCTGGGCTTGAAAATTTATACTAAAAAAATTCATTTATAACCAGATTTTTATTTCACAAGAATGCAAATCTTAAAATTAATATAGTATTTTTTTTTTTCAAATAAAAAAATAGGGACCGTCTTGGACTTGCCATGGAAGGTTGGCAGTCAACATTGACGTGAAGACTTTAAAAAAAAAAATCTATAGTGATTTCCATTTATTAGTACATTATTCATCATCTGAACCAACTGTCCATTAATGAAGGCCCTACCCATTTGTACCTATTCGTTAGAATTTTTTTTTTTTTGTCAGAAAATCATTCACTCAAAGTAAACCTAATCCTTGAACCAACTTAAAAGACAATTGTTGACTTTTGAGTTGACTCCAGGAGCTTAACTATCACTCACTCTTTTCTTATAGAAACGATGTGAGATAAGGGAGAGGGAATTGAGAGCTGTTACTAAAAATTAATTAACACTCAACTCGCCAATAATTTTCTTTCTACAAATCTTTTTTCTTTTTTGTCAAAAAATCATTCACTCAAGATAAACCTAATTTTCGAACCAACTAAAAGGTTATTACTGATTTTTGAGTTGGCCCCACCTATTCGTTAGATAATGCTTGAAATTCTCCTAACAAAGATCAAAACAAATTTTAGAAGGAAAAAGTAAAAATATCTTGGAGTTGTACTCGATGCTGCAAAGGATATTCAATTAGAGAATTCTCATCCAAAACTTTCAAGAATTACCATGACAGATTTAGATTAATTTCACAACATAATGTTAAGAACGTCTTATTAGTTATCATAAAGTAGGAGACTAGTTTATTGGAACGGAGAGTAAAAGTTTGGTAAGTGATGCATTCATCTTTTGCAAAAAAATATTAGTTCACTTGCCTCTTTTATCTTTTTTCCCTAATTACAAAAAATATATAATATAGAGCTAATTTTCTTCAGATGTCTAAAATATGGCCCCTGCCAATTATTTCGTATTTCCCCCTAATTTATATGTGAGAAATATTGGGTTGCTAAATTATGGACTTTATAGTACAATGGATATTCCTTCGGTCAAGAAAGTCCTACCTTTTCCTTAATTATTATCCTTACTCCTTATCAAAATGGCCTGCCACAGCACCTTTTTTTTTTTTTTTAAATTGTAGTCCTACCGATTATTTTTCACTTTTCTCACCTTTATTTTATTGTAATTCAAATAGCATTAAACCCAAGTGATTACAAGTATTTAACATTTTTCTTATTTATCATCTGAAAGGTTACAAGAGATGCTTGAAAAGTCAACAACTAATTAATAATAAAAAATTAATTCAATTAATCACATAATTTTAATTTTCATATTGGTTTTATACTAAAGAATGAAACATAGATTGTTTTTCAGAAGTTCATTTAACACATCAGTAAAAATCACCATCATTTTTTCTTTTGATGTAAAATTTGAGTTTCGTGTTTTTGATTCCTCCTAGAAGACAAAGATTGAAGCAGATGGCTGTATTTTCAACAATGCAACCTACATATAAAATAAAGTTTTCGAGTTTTTGCCATCTGAAATGCCAAAAAAACTTGGCCCATAAAAAAATCCCATTAACAACCATGTTTTTTTTTTTTTAAGCCTTCAGCACGCCATAATAGAATAAGTGGCTTAATTATTTTAGCAAGTTGTAAACAGCAATTAATCAATTAATCTATTATTAACTTTTTGCATGTGAACTAGTAAGGAAGACCTTAACTCAAAAGATGGCATGTGACTAGATACTATAATGTCCATTTTAACGAGAAAACCTATGTTTTTCACTCTATAAATACTGCCCTGAGCCTCTCATACAATCGTGCACCAAGGCATCTTTCCACTTCAACATTCAAGCTTAATTTGCTCTCTTTTTTCTTCAATCTTTTTTCCCTTTCAACTTCTCAAGGATACCATGGGTGTCATCACTTACGATCACGAGGTCTCCTCCTCAATCCCACCAGCAAAGCTCTTCAAGGCTTTCATCCTTGATGGTGACAACCTCATCCCCAAGATCTTGCCTCAGGCCATCAAGAGTGTTGAAATCCTCGAAGGCGATGGTGGAGCTGGAACTATCAAAGTTACCCATTTTGGTGAAGGTCAGTACCTTTGTCCATCATCATTTACATTTCTACTTATCAATACAAACTTTTAATGCATAGTCAATTATATCTATATCGAGCTTATATTAAAAATTACTTATTTTTGTAATAAAAAATGATTGTAAATTGTAACGAACTTTTATTGAATTGAACTAACAAATCAGGTAGCCAATTCAAGAGCGTGAAGCACCGTGTTGATGAGCTTGACAAGGAGAATTTTGTCTACAAATACTCCATCATTGAGGGAGATATTTTGGCTGATGCAATTGAGAAAATCGATTACGAGGTTAAAATCCTACCCTCTGCTGATGGAGGATCCATAACCAAGAACAGCAGCACATACTACATTAAGGGTGATGCCAAGATAACCGAAGAAGATATCAAATCTGGCAAAGAAAAGGCCGCTGGAATCTTCAAGGCTCTTGAGGCTTACCTCGTTGCCAACCCTGATGCCTACTAAAGATGTCTTCATCAATTTCTGCACGAAAGAAAATTAAATCAAGTGTGTGCCTGGTTTCAAACTTCAAATTGTGGCTTTTTTATTAATATTATTAATATTATATTTTGTCTTTTTTCCATTTTCCAAGGCCATTAGACTATTGCCTTCGGCTTCAAAATAAATGCTTGTACTAAAGTTTTTTGTAATGAAGTTGATCATGTTGTCTATATTGTGTGGTTTGGATTGAAGAGAGGCATGGATTTGTATAAGATTTACTTACACGTAAAGAAAGTGCAATAGTTTTTACTGTATTAAATTATGTGCCAAATATTTTTGTCTAAGCAGTTCAATTTTTATTTTTGTCTTTTGTGTAAGTAAAGATCAGTATTGGCCCAGAAAGGCAGAAAGTGAGAATATGAGCCCTCAAGTTGTAATTAAAGAAACTGCCTCACGGATTCAAGTCCAAAGATTAAGTTCAATATTAATTGTCCCATCAAACTAATTTACAATGAAGACATGATCGTTTTCTTCACTAGTAACTGGATATGTTATCAAGGGACAACGGGAAAACAGACTCTTTAACGAAAGCATTAACAATTATTTTACAAACTGGCATCAATTCTTATCCAGCTAATGCATATTCTAGGAAACAAGTATATGACATTGATTTATTACTTGTTGGTTAGAAGATTATAAGATTATCATAGTTAAATTGCTTAAACATGAAATAATTTCTCATGTTACTCAATACATACATACATACATACATACATACATATATATATATATATATATATATATTACTCACCCAAAAGAAAGAGTATTTTTTTTTTGAACTAAAAGAAAGAGTATTAAACATTGAAAAAAAATTAATAGTAAGTTACATGTATCTTTCTTTCTTTTTTTTTTTTTTTTGCCAGGTACATGTATCTTTCTTACTGTAGAAGAAGCTAGCATAGACTTTTGGTGCAATAATACTGCTAGCAATTATTGAAGTTCCAAAGTATTTTTCATCCAACAGTAACCTCACCTTAGCCAAAATTTTTTGTGAACTTCCATAAAATATCTAACGGTATTAATTTTAATTCGCATTTACTTTATGACTACTTTATAACGATCATTTCAAGATAAGAAATTATATCCAAATCAACCAATAATACCCGTCAAGAAAAATAAAAACAAATATGTGAAAAAAAACTCTTCGAATCCAGCCCAGATGCAGAAGATCTCAAGCAACAGCTTAGATTCATCCACCAGCTTGCCTTGCCCAAGTGAATTTAAGAATAGAGCTTACTCTTTTTTTGTTTTTTTTTTTTGTTTTTTTTCGTGTCATAACCGGTAACCCTTTCGAGGTAAGACCACATCTCGAATCCAACTAACTTGACCTGTGGCATGCAAATGTTTACAGATACTGAGCTACATTGGCAGGCCATTTAGTCATCAGTCATATTTCGAGATTCATAGTACAATCATGGATTGCATCTGGAAAGGGTTCCTATCAGCTTTAATTAACTAAGTATTCAAATCAAAGTGGGCAGATAAAAACCATTTTCAATAGATCACTTCAGCACCTGTAAACACTTGCTAATTGGCAGCCAAAGCCAAGATTTCTTATCTTCTCTTCTTGTTATCTTCCCAGTCAAAAGTGCAAGCCACAAAGGATGGTGATCTAATTGATTAGGCATTTGAAGGGGTCAATTTTTGCAGTGTTTGGTAGGTAACGAGACTGTTTGCTTTTCGCCTAATTGGTATTTGGCAGTCTGAAAAGATAGCGCTCTAGATTGCATGTAAAAGTTCAAGTTAGGTATAATCAAAACTTAATTTTGCAGCGAATTATTATTTTTAAGTATCACATTGTGCAAAGACTCTGCGAAGCTAGCCAATATCTTTAACAAAAGCATGTGGTGTAGTCACTAGGATGCAATTGTGGTCATTAGCAATTTCCTTGTATAGAAACAGATCACGAATGTGGAAGGGAAAATGCTGTATTCATAATTCACGACTTCTTTATGTTTTTAATCAGTAATTGGCAAATCTTGGGGCCTGGTACCAGCAAATAGGTATCTATAATCTATTGCAACTACCAGACTTTTCGGCTATTTAAAATGCTACATTTCCTTTTTCTGTATTTCTCTTGCCAGTCACCCACTTTTGATAGCGAAATCACAAATTAGAAATTAACTTCAGAATTCTGTGTAGCCTCCGCAAAAATGCAAGTTAAAAGGTTAATAACTTCAATCAGGATATGGCCTAATAATGCGCTTATGACCTGATCATATGAACGCAAATAATAATAACAATAATAATAATAATAATAAAGAAAAGAAAAAAGAAGAAGAAGGAGAAAACAGGCCCTTCGAGAGAATATGGTCTAGCATTGCTATGATGACCAAATAATCTATTATCAGTCACACAAGAGATATGTTGCCTGAAAAACTAAAAAATCACTTAAAATATGTGTAATTTACAGATTTATTTGGTACAAGTGGCTTTAAATGGCATATGTAGAGCATCTGAATTTGTTGCAATAAAAGTTGTTAGTTCTATCTCACCTAAATATGTTATTGGAGGGAGTATGGGCTTGTAAGTTCCTCATTTAAGATTGCTCACTAGATTTTACTAGCTAATAATTGTGTATCTTTAATATCACCAAACCATGAAGAGCTGCATGAAACCATTTTTCAGTCAATAAATAGCATCACAATCCTCACTATCTCTTCACACCCAAAATTGCCTGTCCATTTTACTAGTTCAATATCTTTAGTACTATTAAAGGGATCAATCATGGTTGCTGTTACGTTCACTGATGAGTTCATCAGCGCCGTCCCAGCCTCCAGATTGTTTAAGGCCTTGATCCTTGATGCTGACAATCTCATCCCTAAGATTGCACCCCAAGCTGTTAGGAATGTCGAGTTGATCGAAGGCGATGGAGGCCCTGGAAGCATCAAGCAAATGAACTTTGGAGAAGGCAAGACAATTTTTACATTTGACATTGTTCATTAACAAGATTTAGCAATGTGCAGATTAAGATAGAACAAACCTTTCCTTTTTTCTTTTTTTTTTCTTTTTTTTTTTTTTTTTTTTGGGTAACATATGCAGGTAGCCAGCTCAAGTATGTGAAGCACAGAATTGATGCACTAGATAAGGACAACATGACCTATGCTTACACACTGATTGACGGTGATAGTTTGATGGACAAGATTGAATCAGTTTCTTATGAAATGAAGTTTGAGCCCTCTCCTGATGGGGGATGCAAAGGCAAGAACACTAGCACATATCACGCAAAACCAGGTGTTGAGATCAAAGAAGAGGAGATCAAGGCTGGGAAGGAAAAGGCTGCAGGGGTCTTCAAACTTGTGGAAGGCTACCTTTTGGCAAACCCTGAGGCCTATGCATAACTTGGCTTGTTTTTGCCTGTTTATGTTGTCTGATCTATACATCATTCTGTCAGGATAATAAGTATCTCAGGATAATAATCTTGTGAGCTTCTAATAATGCCCTAGGGCATTACTATTAAGAGTGTGTGTTGATCTCTGTGTTGTCTTTTTTTCCTTCATGTAACTTTCTTGAAGATGCTAGTTACTATAAAAGATCAGATTATTCAGGTTGATCAATTTTCTAAATGGAGCCTACATTAAAGATTTTCTCTTACTTCAATATCTCTTATGGTCGGCCTTTTTTCGGACTCTTTTTTTTTTTTCTTCCCATGTAATTCATGAAAACGGGCACATTATTTTACTTACAGTTTGAGTCGAAGGCAGAGATCCTCTGAGATTTAGAGAAAATTGAAGGATTTAAGCAATAAAAATGACGAACTTAACAAGGAAAATTAAAGTGACTTGAGAATCAGATAAGAAGTCACTTCACTTTCATAACTAGGACCATACTTATGACAAAGATCATCATCTGCAGACAGCAAATGACAACATCTGTATCCTGTGATGAGAGTACATTTTGAACTAGGCCAAATGCCGATTCTGTTCAAATGACAAACAAAAAAACAAAAACTTTTAGATAGTAATTGGAAGAAAAACAGGAAAAATTAATAATCCAAGCTAGCAAAGAAACCAGAGTGAGTATTATTTGGTCTCGTAGAAATAATGAAACCAAGCTTATTTCTTTTTCTAACCTTTTTGGAATGAATGAAACAGGATTCTTTTAGGTTAAGGAGATATTGAAATGACTTTGAAGTAAGAAATTGACGATTACAAGCAGATTATGCATTATTCACTGCTAACACATGCAATAGAAATGTACATTTAAGTGAGTTAATTGACGTGTAATCTTGCAAGTAGTATAGTGTATAATGTACGATAGTTCAAATTTTAGTTGCGCACTGTATCTTAGTGTATTCGTGACACAGATCTTTCTTTTTTTGTGTCTAACAGATGCTCATTTCAAATCTATACAGCATAGAATCGATGAAATGGATGAAGAGAATTGCATATACAATTACACTTTGATTGAAGGTGATGCCTTGGGAGGCAAACTTGGGAAGATTTCTTATGAAGCCAAGTTTGAGGCATCGCGAGAAGGAGCAACCATTTCTAAAATGACCAGCAAGTAGTACCCTTTTGGATGATGCTGCAGTTAGTGAAGAGGAAATTAAGGCAGAGGAAGAAAAGGCCGCTGCAATATATAAAGCTGTTGAGGCCTAGCTCCTCCAAAACCCTCATACCTATGTTTAATTTTCTCTGTCTCAGTTGGAGGTTGAAAGTTGAGACAGGTCTCTGAGTCTGTGATATATATGATACTCGTGTCCTTTCCTTTGCTTCTGACTTCAAAGAATAATTGTCTGGAAGTGGGCATGAACTATGGAGTAGAATTTTTTCGACATTACCATAATTCTAGTTTTCAAGTAATGTAACTCATTTCATTTGTATTACCTTCATTTTGCTAAGATACCAAACACAATTTTTTGGATGCATGTGTAATTGATTAAGCAACTTTCTGTTTTGTTGGTATAAAGAACAATGTTAAAGAACTCTGTATAATATTCAGTTATGTATACAAGGCTATAGCATGAGTACATAGGCTATTAACTACTTAAGTTCCTAAGGTGTTTAACCTTGGCAGTTGGCAGAAAATTATGCTCAAGATGAAGAAATTTTCTTGTTAACTGCATTCAAAATTAAAAAAAAAAAAAAAAGGTCTGCTAATCATAATCTCTAAAGCAGACAACAACAAATCCCAACCTGACTATAAAAGTTTCAAGTATAGGCATGGGGATGTGCCAAAAGGTAGGCTTCCACAACCTCATACATCCCAATAGCTCTGTCCTTACCATGCTCAATGTCTTCCTCTTTAATCTCCACATTTTCTTTAGTTTTATACTCAGATGTTATCTTACAAACGCAGCCTTTATAGCCATAGGGTTCAAATTTAACTTCATAAGCGATCCACTCCAGCTTGTCCTTCAACACATCCCCTTCAATCATAGTGAATTTAGTCATGTAATGTTCCTTGTCTAGAGCATCAATTCTGTGCTTCACATATCTTAAAGGACTAGCTGCATCACAACAAATCAAACCAAGAAAAAAAATTTCATGTCTGTCTATCATTTTGTGACATTTGGTACTGGGCATATCTGAAAGTTGAAAACAGTACTATTAGATCATTACTAACCTTCAGTGAAATTCATTTGCTTGATGCTCCCAACATCACCATCTCCTTGCAGATATTCAATGCTTTTGATTGATGAAAACATGAGCTGTGGGCAAAGATTATGGGAGTCAATGATCAAGGCCTTGAACATCCGATCTGGGGTTACCTGAGTTTTGAAAGATTGAGATAGCTTCATGATTCCCATAGCTGATTTCAATTGAAAGAATGAGCAGCCTAGTAAGAATAAGTCTCTGGAGTATGAGAAAAAAATGGCTTAGACCGGAAACGGAAGATTTGTATTTTTATTTGCATCCCATGGGAAAGTTTTGATAGAGTAGGTAAAGACTTCAAGGTCTCAGCCCACTTAGTGTACCATATAATTTATCCCCAAAAAAAATAATTTACAAAACAAAAAAAAATTGTTTTTATATCATTAGATTATGAGAAAATGGGAGCTGTACCGATCCTCCCAGTGGAGTGAGTATTGCGTGCACCACGCGCGACACGTGGCGTGTCACGTGGTGCACTAGAACCAATCACACATCGCCAAATAATAAAAGGTATGACCCACCATTGCCACATGGCGATAAATTATTGGTTCTAGTACACCACGTGGCAATGCACGTGGTGTATTGTATACTTTTCCCTCCCAGTGGTCCAGCCTATTAATTCCACTGATCTGTACAATCAAAAAGTACTATTTAATAAATGGGATAATTTCACATACCTCCCCTAAAGTTTGTCATAATTACACTCACCTCTCTCTAAGTTTTAAAAATTATACTTACACTCTTTATATTTATATTTTTCATAACAAAATAAGTCCATTTTGATAAAGTAATTCAAAAACACCAACCAAACATCTTTAAATATCCTGAATTGCTTTTAAATTAGTTATCTATTTCTTATTAAATATATTTGTTTGTAAATTTTAATAGATAAAGTAAATTCATTTAAATTATTCAGATAACTGAGTTTTGAAGAAGTAATATTTGGTAAAGATTGAAAATTTGATGTAAGAATATAAATACTTTTGACATTTTCATGACTAATTAATTCATTTTTAATATTTATTTATCTTTTTTAAAAGCAATTAAGCATATTTTAAGGTGTTTGGTTGGTGTTTTTAGGTAACATTATCAAAATGAATTTGTTTTGTTATAAAAAATATAAACACAAAGATGTAAGTATAATTTTTAAAATTTAAAAAGAAGTGAGTGTAATTATGACAAACTTCAAGCGAAGTATATGAAATTATCCCTTAATAAATTAATACCCATCTTTTCATTGCTGACTTTCTTGACTGCTGACCTTTTCAACTCGTGAAGGAGCTTTGTAGAGATATTAGGTAGATTCAACTGACACATCCACTTGTACAAATTATGTCACGTCTAACCATGTATAAAATGTATACAGGTAATTCAAAGTCTAGAATTGAATATTTTAGACCGGAACCGTTTAAGGGAAATTGCTCTGTATTCAGACCCGTTATTCAATGGGTTTTGCATTTGGTTTCTCAGATCAAGTCTGAATATGTGTTGGGTCTAGAGCTGTTCAAAAAAATTTGAAAAATTAAAAAATCGAGTAAATCGATCCGTCCCGAACCGAAAAAAAGGGTAACCGAACCGGTTTTTGGTGGCGGGGCGGTTTGCGGGGCGGGTTATATTTTAATCGGGGCAGTTCGCGGTTCCCATTTTTGCCAACCGGCGGGTAACCGAACCGAACCGAAATGGGAGTAGTTATGTAATTTCACATGTCACTTATGTAATTTCATATATTAGTTTGGGTATTCATTTGGCTATTTGTTGAATATTTATGTTTTTACATTGATTGAAATGAGAAGATGAAGTTTGAAAGACTAAGTGATTATTTTCTTGTTTATATAGTTTTTTGTTATTTGTTGAATATTTATGTTTTTATATTGATTGAAATGAAAAGATGAAATTTGAAAGACTAAGTGATTGTTTTCTTATTTATTTAATTTTTATTTTTTTGAAGATTAAGGTTTTGGATGTAATTTAACTTTAAGATATTAATGTTTGTATTATTAGTGATTTATAATATTTTGCAATTTTTCTTGTTTATTTTTTTAAAAATATAGGTAAATTATTATGGACCGGGTCGGGTACCCGCCCTATCCGAACCGGTTTTGCGGGTAACCGGAAGGCCGGGTGCCCGCTACATGTGGACCGGTTTGCGGTTCGAATTTTTACCGAACCGCAAAAACTGGTTCGGTTCACATTTTTTGTCCATGGACCAGGTACCCGGTCCATGAACACCCCTAGTTGGGTCCGTTAAATATATATTTTTTATATTTATTTTTTATTAGGTATTGAGTGTGTGTGTTTATATATATACACACACAGTCAATACCCAACAAATAATAAATAGAATCATATTCCCACCCATGCTTGGAAAAATATAACGAGTCCGTTTCGGTCTAAATATGTACCCAGACAGTATATATGTGTGTGTATATATATACACACTCAATAGCTAATAAATAATAAATAGAATCATATTCCCACCCATGCCTGGAAAAATTTAACGAGTCCGTTTCGGTCTAAATATGGACCCGGACAGTTGCCTGAGTACAAATAATTTTAATATTTGTTATGCTTTGTATTAATATATATAATAGGAAAGATTTTACTACTCCCTCGTCCTATGGTATGTTTTAGTTTGATTCAACAATGACTTTAAGAGGGAGAATTGAAAGTAATAGTTTAAATAATTAGGGAGAAAAGTAATATTTAGTTTTAATAATTTAAATAATCTATTTATTTCTATATTTTAAAATATTTCATTTTCTCTATTACACAATCATATTTCTTTCCCTTTTTTTTTTTACTTCCAAATCTACTCTCACTTATTTTATCCCTTACCTTACCTTTAGTCGTTATTTACTTGAATTTTAAAACATAAGTCTTCAGTAATTAAATTAATACAATTTCTCACCACCTTAACCAACGAATAAACTCCTAATTGAAAACTTAACTCCTGCTTTTTTTCAGTGAAACTTCTTGTAAGATATATCCGTTAGAAGTTAATGGAGTCCTAAATCAATCCGAGTCTCACTAAAAGATTTAATCGAAAAGAATATAAAGAAAAAAGTGGAACCCACATCAAAAATTAAATATTCAAGAAAAGTTTAAATCAATTTTAAACTTTTCTGATAAAAGTTTGAACACTGAAGATTTGTCTCAATTAATATATTTAATTTTTTGGGTATAAAGACATTTTGATTTTTCTGCTCAAGAAAATAACAAAGGCAATGAACAGATACACAAGTGCCACATTTTACTGCCAGCTTCAAGCATACTACCAACCTTAATGTAAAAATGTTTTATATCCAACCAAAATTCTTAAAAAAACTACTTCAAAATTTTATTTAAATCTTGTTGGGTTCCTATCTTTTACTGGATAAGGACACCATTAATGTGCTTGTGGGATTCCACATAAGAGGTTATGAATTGATTTGAAACTAATCATTGGTAGGATAGGTTAATTTACAATCTCAAAAATAAGATGTAAACATATTAAGTCTGTCTAACATTAGGACCTAAATTATAATTATATAAATTTTTATCTAAATTCAATCTAATGAAAATTAATATATAATCTCCATATTTTTTGTTTCTAAACAAACCATTGTCGGAATAAAAATTTAACCCAATGTCAAGAATTTTCTTTTTCTTTTTTATTTTTGGCTTTCCCTTATGCGTGGGGCACTTTGTTTATTCCTTCTTATTATTTTTCTTAGTTATAAAAACTCTATCTAGCTATTTCAAGTTTTGATATTCAAGTTTAAGCACGCAATTTTAAAGTTTATAATTTAAGCCAAAATGCAAAATGTTTCAAACCTAAACATTGGTATGGCTGCATCATAGTATGCAACGTTCATTCAAACTCACAAAAAAAAAAATCATAAAAGAAGGGAACACACTTCAAATTTTCAATATTTAATAAAATTTTAACTCGCTTTAAACTTTTCAATATAAGTATAAATATTGAATATTTGTCTCAATTAATGATTTAATCTTTTCTGTTACAACAACATGTTGATTTTTTTTTTTTTTTTTGCTTTCATATGGCCATGATTTCGCTTTTCTTTACCATATTTCGAGAAAATATTTTCTATTATGTATACATTATCATGAATAATGCTCCAAACATACTAATTTTTTAAAATATCGACTTCTATAAATGCTAATTTGATTCAAAACTTGTTGAGTTCTATCTTTTATTGTATAAGGACACCATCAGTGTACTTGTGCGACATCACAAGAGGCTATGCGTTGATTTTGAAATTATAATAATTGGTAGGATAGGATATAATACATAAGCTTAAAAATAAGATATAAACATGTAAAGTTTATATATCATTAGGACCTAACAATATAAATTTCATCTAAATTTAATACACGAAAAATCAATACCTCATCTCCATATTTTTTGTTTCGAAAACAAACTATCGTCGCAATCAAAATTTAACCCATTGGTGATATCTGAAATTTCTTTTTATTTTTTTGGTTTTCCCTTTCGTGTGTGTCACTTCGTCTATTCCTTTTTTTTTTTTTTTTTTTACAAAAAATTTGTCTAACTGTTTCAAGTTTTGATATTCAAGTTTAAGCTCACAATTTTAAAATTTAAGCCAAAATGCAAAACGTTTCAAGCCTAAATCCTCACTCTAACATATGCAATGCTCATTCAAACTCAAAAAAATTTGTTCCACTAGCTAACGAAGACCTCTTGCACTGATAGGAGATTCCTTTGGTTATGAAAAATTGAACACAGCTTTTAATATGTAGTAGGAAATGTGAACCAAATCGGAAAAAAAAAAAAAACCCAAAGTAAGCAATCTTAGGCAATATAATTTTGTAGTACTCTTAATAGAGTTAGCAGTGTTAATTTCCTTTCATATTTATTAACTAATAACTTACTTTACTAAATGATAAATAGAGCTTGATTTAATATGATCAATGGCTCATTGGAAAGGACATCCAAAAGGGAGAATCAGTCTTGTACATTTGAACGACTAATATGATTAATGGCTCATTAGGGAAGACCTCCAAAGTGAATCTACAAATCAGAAATATACATTTAAGCTGTTTGAGCTACTAATAATATATAGCCTATCCATATATATCTCACACAGATGTATTGCGTGTGAGAGTGTTTATTTTTGCAAGAGAGAGAAATCTATGTCAGCAAGTAAACATTTACATTAAGATGTTCAACATATTCATGATTCTTTCAATTTGTTTGAAAATATATTAAGTGGATATGTTTATGTCTTTTCAATAATAAAAGTAAGATGATAAGCAAAATCACATCAATAAAAAGATAATTGATCAATTTGTGTATGAAGAAAATTAAGTGATTGTGTTCACCGAGCTAAGGTGACAAAAATCCTTAGTTGAATATGACAAATAAAAAGAAATAAAAGAAAAGGCTATCGAACTATCAATCTTGTGAAGCTTTATTTACACTTATATATCATCACATATAAATTATAAAGTGACGAAAGTTGAATTTTGAAAGTACATCAATAATTAAGTTAACTTAAATTAGAACAAAAAATTTGAACTCAAGTAAAAAAATGCACCCATATCATATATTCCCGTTATCATCAGTCTATTTTAAATATGTAAGTCAAGTCTGAAATTTTGATGCAAATTATTCTTGTGAAGAAAACTATAAAAATAACTTAGTTCAATCATAAAAAAAACTAGCTTTTTAGCTTCAACATGAATTCAACAGTTATCCTAGGCATATCTTTTGCTTGCAATTTATGAATGCAGGCACATTGTTTTACTCATAATTCGATCCTTTGCAATTAAGAGAAAATGAAAGGATTTAAGCGACAAAAATGGCAAACTTAAGAAACTAAATTGAAGTGACTTGAGAATTGGCTCGGGAGAAGCTAAACTTTCAAGACCAGGATCATATTTTGAGTGTATTTTTTTTTTTTTATGACAAAGATCATCATACATAGTTCTATTAAAAGAATTAGAAAGTTAAACACGTGTTAAAATATTCTTAAAGTTTAAACATCTGTAATCTAAGATAAATGTACATGTTGAACTTGGCCAAATGGCAATTCTATACAAATAACAAGAAATAAGAACTATATAAATGACTAGAATTGTATAAATAGTTATTGGAAAAACTAAACAGGAAAAATTTTGTACGAGTGAACAAACTAATATGAATACTTAAAAAGTTAGAAATGGTCTTACAGAACACCCAACCTAATAGTTGTCACTCCAGTCTATTTCCACAATATTGCTAGTAGTTTACAAGTCAACTTTTGCAGATTGAAAACTTTCATGTTGGACTTTCAATCTTTTATTTCAGCATAATCCCTCAATCTAGAAATTTACTCAGTAGAAATTTTATTGTAACAAAAGATTGAAAGATTTTGGGGTACAATGCTTTTTGGTCCTATGGTGGACTGGATAGAAAACTCAGTCTTGCAAGATGTATCCACCCACGACGAAACATAGGGAAAACAAGAAGAGAACAAAGACAATTAGACGCTATGCAATTATTGATTAAGTTTGTTTAACAATTATAAAAATCATATGGATTATATTAATTTACTTGGAAGATGCATGCAAATATGCAAGAGATTTCCTAGGATCAGGAAACTCGCACATCTCATAGTGTTGCGAGGGATCATAACTATCGCAAATTAAAGAGGTAAATTCCTTAATGTGCAATGAGATGTGTGCTTGTTTTAACAAAATCAACCAACCTATTAGTACAAATAAAATCTAAAATTCTAAAAAACTTAATAAGTGTTGGTACCTTGTACTAGACATTTGAGGTTGGAACTAGACCAAAACCAACGTTTCTCAGCAAAATCAATTGCATTGAACTGTTGGTCCAACATTTCTTCCATCTCCTCCTCAAACCTACCCTCAAGGGATGCAATGACCCTTTTTCTCAGCCTCCTTGACAGCCTTCTTCACATCTCCCCTAGTATCATTCTTCTCGTCGTCCCCCTAGTCGTATTATCTTATGAATTCCTCCCCTCGGTATTCAGATATACAACTGTGATCTTAGCTAGCCTACAAAAGACGTGAAGGAAAACGGCATTGTTGGGAATGGGTTTTGCTGGTAAGGCTTGGAGGCAGAGGTTTTTTTTTTTTTTATGGGTTTTAGTGATGGGTTTTGCAGGGGAGATTGTATCATTCTAGTTATTTTAGATTTTATTGTAAAATTCATGAGAGATGTATAAATGCCAATATTTGTTTCCCATCAAAGTATGCTAAAAGTTACTATCAAATTTCACACAAGGCATTACTATTATTATTTCTGCATATATCTATATATGGTGAGCCCCTCATTTCTAGCTTTTTTATTAGCTTATATAAAAACCACATTCATGACCAAAAACCACATTTGCCAAAATTAATTTTTAATCTAAATTTTAAAGTAAAAAACAAAATAAAACTGCATTTAGTATACCATCTTGGTCCATATTTTTATGGAAATGATTTATACGCTCTGTATGCATTCTTTTCTCCCTCCTTGACAAGACCATTCAATTTTGGAAAAACACACCGTTCTGATAATGCAACAACGTAAAATTTAGCAGGAATAATTGATTACCCTAGATTAAGCTATCACGTACACATAATTACATATATTAAAATAAGTCAAGTATTAATCTTATATCACGTGTCCATCTACACTAGTTCGTAAAAAGCAAATGTAATATCTATGTGATAGAAGCAAATATCACAAAATACACAATCATAAATCACTGTCTCTTGATATTCGTGGCAAGAAACATAACTTTTTTCATTGGGACAAAAATGTTAGAATAAAAATTATTCTACACTCAAGATCATACATGAATACTTAAAAAACTATTTTAGAGAAAATTAGATAAAACCTGATTTTTGATCTAACGTCATATTGAATAGAAGCAAGAATATGATCAATGATCAAATGCATCAGATTTTTCTCTCCGAATCTTATGACTAAGTCTCTGGGATGGTAGAGAGAGAAAAACTTAGTTTAGTTGTTATTTCGGATCCTTAGAGAGAGGACCTAACACTCCTTATATATTAGACACATTAGGGTTTCCATCTAACAATTATTAATGGGCCTAATAGGCCTACACAATTAATTCACATCTTATTATATTAGAATAATAGGCCCAATAATTAAACCAAAATAATGGCCCACTTTATGTCTCATATTTGACCATATTATCTTAACTATTAATCACAATTAATATAAGCCCATAATTAGATTAAAAATCTAACATTCTCCCACTTGGGCGACATTAATTGTAACTAATTCTTTATGCCAAGATAATACTTTAAAACTTTATGAGCGCAATGTATGTTGGTCAAGAGACTATTCTAAAGTGTCATTCTGTCAAACAAAATTTCCAATATTGAATTATAGCAGAATTTGTATCATTAATGCGACACAATTCTTTCTATGGTTACAAATACTAATGAATATTGCCCACATGAACTAGATGTGGTAGTGAGCAAATAACAATAGCACTAGTTTTACGGTTTATATAATATGATATTTACTTGTCAATCACCAATTTCTCTACTTTATGCATCACAAGTATGCAAGAGAAATATCTTTTGGTTTAAATAATTTAAACCAATATGTCTTATAATTAACTTTATATCCAAGATATCTTTATATGTCACAAGACATACAAATTAGCCTAACGATTAATGCTCCAGGCTCTTGCTTAAAACTAACACATGTTGTAAAACTTTACAAAAATATAAAACACCATATGACTGAATCATCAATGATTATTATTATCAAAATTTATAATAATTCAAAAAATATCAAAATGATGTCTCAAACAAAACAAAAATAAGTAGAGCAAACATATATACTGACTCCCACTAACCAAGAATATCAAATGACTCAACCAATCCCATGCTAGCAACATGCCCTTTAAAAGTACCAAGGTGGAGTCCCTTAGTTAAAGGATTAGCAACTATACATTCAGTCATAATATGCTCTACTTCAATGTCATATTTATCAACTCTTTTAAGGTCAAGTATTTGATTTTCATATATTTTGACCCTGTAATACTTTTATTATTCTTAATGAATAATAGTACAGTAATATTATCACAGTATATTCTAATTGGTCTTGATACAGAACTGACAATGGTCATCTCAGCAATGAAATTGTGTAACCATACACCCAATGTAGCTGCCCTATAACATGCTACAAACTCAGCCTGCATAGTAGATGAAGTTAGCAGCGTATGTTTGACACTTTTTCAAGAAACAACACCACCAACTAATGTGAAAACATAATCAGATGTGAATTTTTTATCATCTTTACAGCCAGCAAAGTTAGAATATGTGCATCCCACAAGTTTAGAATTTTCAACATTCCTATATGTTAACATATAATCTTGTATCCCTTTCAAATATCTCAAAATTTTTTTACAACAACTCAATGGTCCCATTCAGGATTAGATAAATATCTACCCAAGAGATCTACTACAAAGGTAATATCTGGTTTAATACAAATCTGAGCATACATCAGGCTCCCTACTACACTAAAATAAGGAATATTCTTCATCGACTCTCTTTCAACATCATTTTTAGGATACTGTTCCAAACTCAATTTATCACCCTTATAGATTGGTACAGTTTCAGAATTACTATTATGCATATTAAATCTTTTTAATATGCGATCAATGTATGCTCTTTGAGAGAGACTCAATAAGTTTCGTGACCTATCTCTTTGGATTTCAATGCCTAGAATAAAGAATGCATCTCCAAGATTTTTCATGTCAAATTGTCTAAACAATAGTTGCTTAATCTCATGCAGCATACTTAGATCATTACTTGCAAACAAAATATCATCCACATAAAGAATGAAAAAAATATATTTGCTTCCACTTATCTTGAGATATATGCACCTGTCTACTTTATTTTTAACAAATCCAAATTATGTAATTATCTCATCAAATTTCAAGTACCATTATTTGGATACTTGTTTGAGCCCATAAATAGATCTTTTAAGTCTACAAAGCAGATGATCATTGCTATCATCTATAAATATTTCAGGTTACACCATATAAACCTCCTCAATAAGGTCTTCATTGAGAAATGCGGTTTTAATATCTATTTGATGTAACTCTAAATCATAATGAGTTACAAGTACCATAAGTACTCTAAATGCATCCTTAGAGGATACAGGAGAGAAAGTCTCATTAAAAGTGATCCGTTCTCTCTGAATATAACTTTTGGCAACTAGTCTGTCTTTAAACCTTTCAACTTTTCCTTGAGAGTCTTTTTTGATTTTATAAATCCATTTACGTCCAATAGATTTGCAACTTTCAGGCAACTCAACAAGCTCCTAAATACTATTATGCTTCATAGATTGCGTCTCATCTCTCATTGCATCCCACCATATGTCAGATTAAGGACCAGAAACAGCTTTTGTAAAAGTAATTGGATCAACAATGTGGCCAATATCATAATCATGTTCTCCTAAATATACTAAAAAATCTGATGAGATAGCAAGTCTCCTCTCCCCAATAGATCTCCTTAGTGGAACCTGTTCAATTGTATCTTGTGGTTGAAGAACTTCAATAACAATAGAAAGTTCTTGTCCCTTTATAGGAAAAATCACAGGTTTAAGCTCTACAATACTTTAATTTATAAGTTGAGGAACATAAATTGTTATAACCTGTATATTTTCATTCGTGGTATTAGGGTCATTTTTATCAGCCACATCATATTCTAAAAGCTTTGCTGTTTGTGATATTACAATTCTAGCACCTTTATATTGACAATAAAATTTATAACTTTTGAAATGTTCAAAATATCCAATAAAATAACAACGAGTAGATTTAAGATGTATTTTACTTGCATAAGAATCATAAAGACATACCTCTGAAAGATATTCCCATACTCGAAAATGATTAAAGCTAGACTTACGTCTAATTCACAACTCAAAAAGAGTTTTTGTAACAAACTTACTGGACACTCTATTGAGAATATATAAAACTGTTTTAATAGTCTCACCTCAAAGATAGTTAGAAAGATTGATCCTACTTTGCATGCTTTTCATCATATCTTTAAGTGTCCTATTTCGCTTTTCAGCAATACCATTTTGTTCAGACTATCTGATATAGTAAACTAAGCAATAATGCCACAGTTTTTCAAGTATTTGGCAAACATACATTTTACTTATCCTGCAACTCCTGTTTACTATAATACTCACCTCCTCGATCAGATCTTACAATCTTGATAGTTTTTTCCAACTGTTTATCAACTTTAGCTTTGAAAATCTTGAATTTATCAAGAGTTTCAGACTTTTCCTTAATCAAGAACATATAACTATATCGGAAAAAATCATCAATGAATGTAATAAAATACTTATTATTATATATAGTGGGTGAGTAAGGACCAGTTATATTTGTATGAATAATCTGTAAAAGATCACTACTTCAAATTGACCATTTTTTTCTTAATTTTGATCATTTTTTCCTACAACAGTCTACACATATTTCTAGGTCATTAAAATTAAAAGTAGAAAAGATGTTATTTTTTATCAACCTTTTTACTCTTTCTCTAGAAATATGACCCAATCTTTTATGTCACAACATGGAAGACTTTTTCCTTAATTAGGGTCTTTTAGCAATAACTTGCTTAACATTACATGTAGTGGAATAAATTTCATTTGAAGTTAAACACAATTTATATAAACCATATGACAAAACACAATGGCCAACAACATTTCAATTAAAAGTTAAGAAAATATTTTTATTTTTAATACAAAAAATGTAGCCTTCTTTGTTCAAAATAGAAACTAAAACCAAATTTTGTCTAAAAGACAGTACATAAAAAGTGTTTCTTAAAATAAGTTTAAAGCCAAAATCTAGATTTAAACAAACTACTCCTATAAATTCTACGTCCACCTCCATATTATTGCTAACTAAAAGTTTACTCTTATCTTTATTTGGCTTTCTTATGCTTATGAACCCTTGCATAGTGAATGCAACATGATTAGTTGCTCCACAGTCAAGCCACTAAGATTCAGATGCGATAATAGCTAAATTGGATTCATATAAAACAAGAGCCAAAGAGTTACCTTTGTTTTCACGTTTATCTAACTAAGCTTTGTATTTAAGATAGTTCGCTTTAAAATGACATTTTTTCTTACAGAAGTGGCACCTATCTTTCTTAAAAGCAAGTTTATTGACACCCACAGTATTTGACTGACCAGAATTATTGTTCTGAACATTAATAAGAATAGAAAATTTAGATTTCTTACCGTTTCCCTTCTTGCTAGGTTTGGACACAATGAGAGCAACTTGTTGTTTCTCATTCTTCAAATTCTCTTATTCAGCAACATACTTTGTAATCAAATCGTTGATACCCCATACCTCATCTTGAATTGTACGTGGTCAAAAGTAAATCAAAATATGTAGGGAGGGTATTTATTGCTTGATGCATAATACATGCGTCAGGAAGAGAAATGTTAAGGTTTTTCAGTTTAGTCTGATAGTGGACCATCTTAATGATGTATTCTCTAATGCCACCAACTCCATCATACCTCATGGAATAAAGCTCCCTCAATAATGTTCCTATTTCTGCATTTGATGAGATTTTGTACCTTTGGGACACTGCGGTCAATAACTCCTTAGCCACATCAGTACTAGGAAGACCACTCAACAAGTGTTCAGGAATTGACCTCTTCATTGTGAGATAACACATGCGATTTGATCTCCACCAGACTGTATGTGTTTGTTTTTGTGCATCAATACTGGCATCAGTAAGTTCTGCTGGCTTTGATGTGGTCATAGCCAAATCCATATCTGCCATCTCAATAACAAATTCTACATCTTACTTCCACTTCTTAAAGTTTGAATCAGTCAAGACTTCAATAGTGACCATGTTATTGTTGACAGAAAATGTGACTGAATAGATCAAATACAATGCATTATATTAGCAAACCACAGGGTAATATCGATAAAAGCCAACAAAAATCACAATTGAGAATTTCGATACATCATTATGAAACACCTTTGGGTAGAATACATAACATGCAATTCTAAATTCTTTACATTAAACGATCTGAGAATATATTCTTATTTTCATAAATCTACCACCTTTGGGTGAATAGACCACTCAGACAGGTCACTTTCCAATCATATGTCTCATGTGTCATCTCTTAATTTTATACAAAATCAACACCTTTTGGCAGAAGAATTTTGTATTTGATCAGAGACATCCCTTACCATTAAAGTTTAAAATTCTATAAATTGAATGAACAGACCACTTTGGTGGCAACAGCTCAATCAATTCATAAAATTCTCTTTAACGCAGGGATACACTTTATGTTACTCATAAAATTAACTTTAATGTGTGATTTAACTTTATAGACATGGGGTCATGAATGTCTTCAATCACACTCTTATGTAACATATCCGTATGAAATATACAAAATGTTTCTTAATAATGTTACTAAATAAATAAGCTAAAGCATTGTGATTTAACTTTATGAGAGAGATATTCTCTCCAACGTGATATCCAAAAAAAATGCTAAATGCATGAAAATTAAACTTTATGAGATATTAAAATACAATTATCTCTAATGTCACACTAAAATTAAAATTTCATATTTATTACATAAATAAGCTTTATTTTGGCTTTATACAACCTTATGAGATTAATATTATAATTTAGGTCTTGAAACAATTTCTTCATATATAGACCAAATTATAATACAAAAAAAAATTTCTCTAATCTTAGATAATGCCTCGATTCTCATAATACCATAACAAATAAGTTAATCCAATAAGAAAGTTTGCATACTAAAAAACCGAGGCAAACGGCTTACAAATTGCAACTTGTAAGCATTGATTACATTATTTGTTTATTCTTATGGACACAACATGCATGTGGTAAATTTCACCAGACTCGAGACAAGTATTTTCGACAAGCCTTAACTGAAATAGGCATGATTAAAAAAAATGCACCAGTACCCTAGCATGTTGGTCGTGGTTATGGGGAATATATCCCGGCTAAGGTATCAATTAAAATTGCCATGTTATCTTAAAGTGCTTAATGCAAACGGTCCAAGAGAAACATAAAGCAGAATCTTAATCAGCAAATCAGAGGCATTAGTCACCGAAACATAGCAATCATTAACGCTCTGTCAAAGCCTTAAAACAGAAACAAACTTTACACGTGATCAGAATCAATCAAAGACAAATTATTTATGCAATAGAGATCATCCATTACTAGCCCACTAGCCAACGACCAAACCAAAGTCACGATTGGGTTTTTCTTCGTTTGGCCGGTAACATTAATTTTCTTTATATTACCGATAATATTTCATAAAAATAAAATCGAAAATACACATATATAATTTATCAGGTTCTCGTATAAAAATATTCTAAAATCATGTATACAAGCTCTGATACCAATTGTTAGAATAAAAATTATTCTACACCCAAGATCATACATGAATACTTAGAATACTAATTTAGAGAAAATTAGATAGAACCTAATTTTTGATCTACCGCCCTGGTGAATGGAAGTAAGAACACGAT
>JAMWEH010002642.1:0-18293 GCA_024721245.1 Mitragyna speciosa
TCTAACACGCAAATGACTATAATTGAAAATTCACCAATCTAAACACACTAATTGAATAAAGAACCTGGATTCTAAATGGAAAAAATATGTATCTTATTTATAACTATATAGTTAAATAAATAATTATTTTTAGAATCTAATATTACACATATTAAACAAAGTTTTTTTCACCAAATTAATAATTACTATTAAGATGTATGGGATTTCAAGTATCCATTTGAGTTGATATATTGATAGTACATTATAAAGTAAATAGGTTTTAAGTTTAATCATTAATATTTGTAGAGAAAGAACTTCAAAATATTTTTAACAACATCATTTTGTAAATAAAAAAATTTTAATATAAATTTTTAAGTATAATGATACTTGAACATAAAATAGATTTGATTTATCATAATGCCAGCTATATATTATCTGCAAAGCTTTAAATAAAAACTTTAAAAGTTTTAAGGTTATGACTTCAAATTCAAACCATAAATTTCAACAACAATTATTTTAAGAAAAGAATAATAGATAATCAATTTAGCATGGTATTCATAAAATTATATAAAGTTTTAGTATCCAAGAAGTATTATATTTTAAAATAAATTTACATTTACATTATCTCAGTTTAAAACTTGCACCTTCCAAACAGCTATGTATGCGCATTTAAATAACCATTAACATGTTTAGAAAAAAGAAGATTTATCCTTTTTTTTTACTATATACAAATTAATTAAATAAAAAATACAACTTCATGCAATGTTAGAGAAAGAGTTGTCAATTAGATATTATCTCTTACTTAAGTTGTTTTTATCTTTTATTTTTTTAGACTATTGGTGCAATAAAATTTAGATCGAAAAAAGAATGTGACTCTGTCCAATGTACCTATGATGATCAAGAGTTACGAATTTTATTAAGTAAACTCTCCTAAAGTTTATCTTTTGTGTAGTTTTTGAAATTTATCCTTTTTTATTATTAATAAAATAAATTCAATAGAACAAAGATGTGACTTATTTAATATAAGAGGAAGAATTTTGAGTTCAGTCAAACATATTATTTCCTAATTTTGAGAAGTAACTTACTCTGTGCACCCAAACACAGTCAAATAGCATCATCTCACATAATTTAAATTGTTTTAGGAAGGGAAATGTTTACCATTTTAAAAGAAGGAATAATTCATTTTTTGGTGGTCCAAGAGAATGGGAATTCTTTAATTTAAAAATATTATGAAGTTCTCTTAATGTATCGAGAGGCATGTATATACGTTATTGAAAAAGCCTTTTAAAACCACTTAAAAATGAAGTATTCATATGATCATTGTATGTAAGTTAAGAATTGTTCTTGAATTTTTTGCAAAATACTTCCTAATTTTTCTCTGAGTGGTACAATTTTGAATTGATTGATTAAACATTTTATTCTTTTTTGGACTATATATTTTTCAAAATTTTTTTGGGCATACTCTTCAAAATAAAAATAAAATTCCCATACACTTATGATTCATCTCACATATTATTACATTATTAAAAAATATTTTATAATAATATCACAATGTCAAAACACATGTCAAGGATTTTGAAGAGGATGTAGAAGTTAATCTAATATTTTTCAATTCATTCACTTTGTTTCTAATACATTTCTTTATAAAATAATTAAATTTCTCATAACCACAATTTTTTTTTTAAGAAAGAGAGCATATGTATTGGAAACAAAGTGAATAAATTGAAAATTAATAGATTAACTTCTACATCCTCTTCAAAATCCTTGATATGTGTTTTGACGATATTATTATTAAATATTTTTAATAATCTAATAATACATGAGATGAATCATAAGTGTAGGGAATTTTATTTTTATTTTGAAGAGTATGCCCAAAAAAATATTGAAAAACTTAGAGTCCAGAAAAGAATAAAATGTTTAATCAATCAGTTCAAAATTATACCACTCAAAGAAAAATTAGGAAGTATTTTGCAAAAAAATTCAAGAGCAATTCTTAAATTATATACAATGATTACATGAATGCTTCATTTTTAAGTGGTTTTAAAAGGCTTTTTCAATAGTGTATATACATGCCTCTTGATACATTAAGAGAACTTCATAATATTCCTAGATTAAAGAATTCCCATTCTCTTGGACCACCAAAAAAAATGAATTATACATTCTTTTAAAACAGTAAACATTTCACTTCCTAAAACAATTCAAAATATGTGAGATGATACTATTTGAATGTGTTTGGGTGCACAAAGTAAGTTACTTCCCAACTTCACGAAGAATATATTTTATGAGATATTTTTAATTATAAAATAATTCTTTCTATTACTCTAGATTAGATTTTTTTTCTATTTACTACAACATGAATAGTTGAATAACAAAAGGTACAGAGAACTTATTTTAGGAAATAATATATTTGACTGAACTCAAAATTCTTCCTACTATATTAAATAAATCTTAAATTAAATAAGTCACATCTTTGTTCAACTGAATTTTTTATTAATAATAAAAAAGGATAAATTTCAAAAACTATACAAAAGATACACTTTAGGAGAGTTTATTTAATAAAATTCATAACTCTTGATCACCATAGGTACATTGGACAGAGTCATATTCTTTTCTCGATTTAAATTTTATTGTAGCAATAGTCTAAAAAATAAAAGATAAAAAGAAGTTAAGTAGGAGATAATATTTAATTGACAACTCTTTCTCTAACATTGCATGAAGTCACATTTTTTATTTAATTAATTTGTATATAGTAAAAAAAGGGACAAATATTCTTTTTCTAAACGTGTTTATGGTTATTTAAATGCGCATACATAGCCATTTGGAAGTTGCAAGTTTTAAATTGAAATAATTGAAATGTAAAGTTATTTTAAAATATAATACTTCTTGGATACTAAAACTTTATATAATTTTATGAATACCATGTTAGATTGATTGTCTATTATTATTTTCTTAAAACAATTGTTGTTGAAATATATGGTTTGAATTAGAAGTCATAACCATAAACTTTTCAAATTTTTATTTAAAGCTTTGCAGATAATATATAGTTGGCATTATGATAACACTGACACTAAGGTATTTTATCAAATCTATTTTATGTTCAAGTATCATTCTACTTAAAAATTTATATTCAAATTTTTTTATTTATGAAATGATGTTGCTAAAAATATTTTGAAGTTCTTTCTTTACAAATATTAATGATTAAACTTAAAATCTATTTACTTTATAATTTATTATGAATATCTCAACTCAAATGGATACTTGAAATCTAATACATCTTAACAGTAATTATTAATTTGGAGAAAGAAACTTTGTTTAATATGTGTAACATTAGATTCCAAAAACAATTATTTATTTAACTATATAGTTTAAATAAGTTACTATTTATTCCATTTAGAATTTAGGTTCTTTATTCAATTAGCGTTTTTAGATTAGTGAATTTCAATTATAATCATTTGCGCATTAGATTTTTAACATGGTTATAAAAAAAACTTAAAAAGAATTTGCGTTTGGCATCTGAAACACTTAATTTACATGAAATAGCAGTGTTGTGTTGGGCACTGAAGATTAAAAGTGACCATAATTAGCTTAGCACCACTTTCAGGTTACGAAATGCCTAACATTCCACAAGGCGCCTAGCAACCGAGCGTGATGATTAATTTTCGTACGTAGGACGTACTCTGCCTTAACCTTAATCTCTCAATTATTACAACCTTGGCAATCATATTTATGGCATCTTAAGTTAAGCTAGTTACAAGGAAGGCAATTATCAGTAGTTTAAGGAAGAAGTCAAGAACTAATCCCGGGTATTTGTGTCATTTTGAATGCAAATGTAACAACGCAATTAGCACCATTGCTCCTATATATATAACCTGCTTCTTCACCACTCAAAAATTCCATTCAAAACCAGCATAGAATTATAGACAGAAGAAAGAAAGAGAGGTTCACAAAAATGGGAAACAGTCTAAGGTGCTGTTTGGCATGTGTTCTTCCCTGTGGAGCCTTAGACTTGATCCGTATAGTACACCTGAATGGATACGTAGAAGAATTAACTGGTCCAATCACAGCTGGAGAGGTCCTAAAGGACAACCCTAATCATGTCTTGACTACACCCTGTTCTCAAGGCATGGTCCGCCGGATTTTAATCCTCTCACCGGAGTCCGAGCTCAAAAGGGGCAGCATATATTTCTTGATACCGTCGTCTTCCCTGCCGGAAAAGAAGAAAACCAGAGATTTGCCTAGGAAGTCTTCCAAAAAAAGCCAAAAAAGCAGCAGCGACAGAGATGCTTACTGTGAACGACATGTAATAGAAGTTTCGTCCGACAAGAACTCATCCCGCCGGGATCGCCGGAGAGGTAGAGTTGAAGTATGGAGGCCCCATCTCGAGAGCATTTCTGAGGATTGATATAATTTTCCTTTTACCTTTTCTCCCTCCCTTAACGTGGGGTGATTGATTTTGTGGATAAATTTGTTCTTCTCTTTTTTTTTTTTATAAAAAGGAATTTATTTCCCTCTGCATGTAATATAGCAGAATTGGAAATGTGTATGAAATAATCATCTCTGTTTGCCCCAAGGGTAATATAAGAGATTTGGTCCTCAAAAGGAAAATTCCTGTTGCTTTACAATCGACTGATCAACTTGTAAGTAAACAATGTCTATATTTTAAACTCTGTTATGAATTCTTGGGGTTAATTACCAGCTGTTTTGTGATCTATGTCCTCGAAACAATAATCAATGAATAGTCAATAAAATCTCGATCAAAGAGATTGACTATCATAATCTCTGCATTATTTTTCTCAACGCATTAAGGCACTTAATTTAATTATTAGCTGCATTCCTAGAAAGCAACAGTTAATTTCATGTTTTTAACTTGAACATGGTAAAAAAATAAGGATGGCTCCAACCATCAACCTTCTCTTGAATTCAACTTATTAGTTCTCTTCGGACTATATCCCCATGAGTGGCAAGGGTATGATAAACATTTTTCCCAGGAATCATCCAAGCAATAAATTGTCATTTGTTAAGATAAACCTTAAAAAGGAGAGGACTCTCAAACACAGAACTCAATCTACTTAGGAATACAAAACCAGCGAGTTGGGTTTTATTTTATATAAACTAGTAATAAAGTACGTGCATTGCACTGTGAATATGATGCCTTCTTTTTTTTAAATTTTTTTATTTTCTGGTTATGAGAAATTTAATTATTTTATAAAGAAATGTATTGGAAACAAAGTGAACAAATTGAAAATTAATAGATTAACTTCTACATCCTCTTCAAAATCCTTGATATGTGTTTTGACGATATTATTATTAAATATTTTTAATAATCTAATAATACATGAGATGAATCATAAGTGTATGGGAATTTTATTTTTATTTTGTAAGAGTATGCCCAAAAAAATATTGAAAAACTTAGAGTCCAGAAAAGAATAAAATGTTTAATCAATCAGTTCAAAATTATACCACTCAGAGAAAAATTAGGAAGTATTTTTTGCAAAAAATTCAAGAACAATTCTTAAATTCTATACAATGATTATATGAATGCTTCATTTTTAAGTGGTTTTAAAAGGCTTTTTCAATAGTGTATATACATGCCTTTCGATACATTAAGAGAACTTCATAATATTCCTAAATTAAAGAATTCCCATTCTCTTGGACCACCAAAAAAAATGAATTATACATTCTTTTAAAACAGTAAACATTTCACTTCCTAAAACAATTCAAAATATGTGAGATGATGCTATTTGAATGTGTTTGGGTGCACAAAGTAAGTTACTTCCCAACTTCACGAAGAATATATTTTATGAGATATTTATAATTATAAAATAATTCTTTCTATTACTCTAGATTAGATTTTTTTCTATTTAATTCTACAACATGAATAGTTGAATAACAAAAGGTACAGAGAACTTATTTTAGGAAATAATATATTTGATTGAACTCAAAATTCTTCCTACTATATTAAATAAGTCACATCTTTGTTCAACTGAATTTTTTATTAATGATAAAAAAGGATAAATTTCAAAAACTATACAAAAGATACACTTTAGGAGAGTTTACTTAATAAAATTCATAACTCTTGATTATCATAGGTACATTGGACAGAGTCACATTCTTTTCTCGATTTAAATTTTATTGCAGCAATAGTCTAAAAAATAAAAGATAAAAAGAAGTTAAGTAGGAGATAATATTTAATTGACAACTCTTTCTCTAACATTGCATGAAGTCACATTTTTTATTTAATTAATTTGTATATAGTAAAAAAAGGGACAAATATTCTTTTTCTAAACATGTTTATAGTTATTTAAATGCGCATACATAGCCGTTTGGAAGGTGCAAGTTTTAAATTGAAATAATTGAAATGTAAAGTTATTTTAAAATATAATACTTCTTGGACTTTATATAATATTATGAATACCATGTTAGATTGATTGTCTATTATTATTTTCTTAAAACAATTGTTGTTGAAATATATGGTTTGAATTAGAAGTCATAACCATAAACTTTTCAAATTTTTATTTAAAGCTTTGCAGATAATATATAGTTGGCATTATGATAACACTGACACTAAGGTATTTTATCAAATCTATTTTATGTTCAAGTATCATTCTACTTAAAAATTTATATTCAAATTTTTTTATTTATGAAATGATGTTGTTAAAAATATTTTGAAGTTCTTTCTTTACAAATATTAATGATTAAACTTAAAATCTATTTACTTTATAATTTATTATGAATATCTCAACTCAAATGGATACTTGAAATCTAATACATCTCAATAGTAATTATTAATTTGGTGAAAGAAACTTTGTTTAATATGTGTAACATTAGATTCCAAAAACAATTATTTATTTAACTATATAGTTTAAATAGAATACTATTTATTCCATTTAGAATTCAGGTTCTTTATTCAATTAGCAGTTTTTAGATTAGTGAATTTCAATTATAATCATTTGCGCATTAGATTTTTAACATGGTTGTAAAAAAACTTAAAAAGAATTTCACAAAATTAACTTAGTTGCCTTCTAAATGATGCAAACTATCATTTTTTTATGTAAAAAAAAGATCCATTTCAATCAAGTAAACTTGTTTTATATCATTGATATGGAAAACTCCATTTTTGTACAAGTTTATCATTTAGTATCCTATTGTATTCATTTATGAAATTGACTTTACAAATGTTTGTTATTTATTTTTATATTTTTTAAATCCTTGTCTAATTGAAGAAGCTTTTGTTCAAAAAATGAAACAAAAGGGGTTCTTTCACAAATAAAATTATGAGTCAACGTTAATAGTACTCTTTGAATTATTTCTCATTTTCATTTTGTAAAATCCTGCATCTTGTACTATCTTTTTGTTATGAGTGCTCTATCTATTTTAAGTTTTACATTAAAAACATATACCTAACATTTTTTCATCCTTCATAGATTGTTAAAGTCAATACTTATGAACCATTTAGATAAGTATGTAATTTGTTGTTTGAACTTTGAACTATATATACAATTTTTGAATTATTTCATCAATCACCAAACTCTAGCTTGGCATGGATTAAAAAAAAAATGAAAAGAAACTTGCTAGCGGAGTGCTTATTTACAACCCAGATTTTAACGTATTATTTTTTGAATTATTTCATCAATCACCAAAAATTTAGCTTGACATAGATATAATAAAAAAAAAGGACAAAAAGGAACTTGCTAGTAGAGTGCTTATTCATAACCCAAATTTCAATATATTATTTTTTGAAACAACTTATTTGTTAAACATAATACTGTAATCATTTAATAAAATTTAAAACTATGTTATATTTTATTAACTTAATTTAGTAAAACTTAGTACTTTGCTCGTTTTCTTAGAATTTGCAGTGACATTTTTACGAATCATCATCCTTTGGTTTTTAATAAGTCAAAACTAAATTATGAACAAATGTTAAAGTTTATTGGTATTATTGCTCTCTTGAGGATTGAATTGAAGGGTAGGTAAAGGGTTTTTGTATGGGAAATTATTTTATTTTAATTAACAACAAAAATTAAATTCAATGAAATTCACAAAGGAATGTAAAAAGTTTGTAACTCTACTACAATTAGAACACAATTAAGATGATTAAATAACACATGAGGGTATGTTAGGCATATTTGAAAACTAACACTATAAGGTGCAAAGACTCCAAACAATCAAGACTCATCATACTTTTAAAGAGAGAATAGATAGATAGATAGATAGATTAAGGTTTCAGATTTTTAATAACTAAGACGCTTAATACCTGACAAGCCAAGCCCGAGCCAGTTTGGGTCCTTTTGCTTTTGCAAACTTGAATGACTCATCGTAAAACGCGAAAGCTTGACATAAATCTAAGCCCGAGCTATTCTCGGCCTTTGGGCTACACCTCGATCGCACTACACAAATGGGTCGGTCCAGAATGGCCCATCTGGGTCGAGAACCGCTTCACGATCCACCACTCACACCCAAACCCGGATCAAAAACCGCAGAGCTCTAGCGCTAAAACCCTCGTCTCCAATATTCCAAAAGGGAAAAAACCTTACCCTTCTTTCAATCAATCGCCTACCATTTTCATATGCCCCTCTTCTTCCCTTGTTTCTCTCTCTACCGCCTCATACACCCTCAGACGCCGTTTAATTGAGCCACCGAGATGCCGGAAGTTTATCGGTGCAGCTCAGTGGAGTGGCGGCCGTCGCCAGTGGTAGCTTTAGCCACCAGTGCCGATGATTCTCAGGTTGCCGCGGCGCGGGAGGACGGAACTCTCGAGATTTGGCTTGTCTCTCCTGGCTCCGTTGGCTGGCACTGTCAGCTGGTACATTTATTTATTTATTTATTTTTATTCGTTTCTATTCTTTGAATAACTTTAATCTATTAATAATTAATTTGATCGAGATTTTTGCCACAGACGATTCACGGGAATCCGAATTTGAGGGTATCGTCGTTGGTTTGGTGTCGGCCGGGTGAGTCGGAAGGTGCACAGTCTGGACGGTTGTTTTCGTCGTGTATAGATGGATCAGTTTCAGAATGGGACCTTTTTGATTTACAACAAAAGGTAATACTTGTTTGATTAAGTCTCTTAATTATCAAAAAGTATATTTTTTATATTTCCTATTTATGCATTTCTTGCCTTGTGTTCTAGTATTCTTGCTTGAGACGTTGTAATCAAGGTTGTTGTGTAGAAAGAAAAATGCAAATCAAACATGTTTTGGTTTAGTTAATGCTTAGCTGGTATATCTAAGGGAAGCAGAGAAGATGGGGTGAATGCAGGTGAATGTATGTTTATTGTGGTTATTTATGCATTCTGTTACTGTAGCTGGAAATTGATGTCCACTGTACTATTTTGCCAACTATTGAATAATAAGTCGTTGATGGATGATAATGATTTGCTGGGATTTAAATTTTGGCTGCAGACGGTGCTAGATTCTATTGGTGTTTCAATCTGGCAGATGGCAGCTGAGCCTTGTAATAATCTGAAGCTTCATTTAAAGCAGAATTTGGGTCCTTATGAAAATGGCCATGTTCACAATATGATCAATGGTGTTGATGATGATCGAAGCAGTGACAACGAAGATGAGGATGATGACGATGATTCAGTTGAGCTTCACAAGCAACCAGTTTCTGAGAATACTCGTCTTGCAGTTGCTTGTGATGATGGGTGTGTGCGGATCTACACTGTTTCAAACTCAGACAGACTGACTTATAGTAGATCATTACCAAGGGTCAGTGGTGAGATAGCTGCCCTTGTTGAAATTTTATGCTCACTATTTCTTCTTTGACCATGAGAAGATTAATATGCATTTGATATGGCCAGGGCGTACATTAAGTGTAACTTGGAGTCTTGATGCTAGCAGGATATATTCAGGGAGTAGTGATGGGTATGTGTTATTCTTGAGATGGTACAACTTTTAATTTATACCGTTTCAAAATTCTTCTGGTTGCTTGTGGGAAATTTTAGAGTCTGCCAAAGGTTGAAGCCCTATTTTTGCTTGTTAGTTTTTGAGACACATTTATTATTTTTTTGGCAGATTCATTAGATGTTGGGATGCTAAATTGACTCATGAAATCTATCGGATAACAGTTGGTCTTGGAGGGTTGGGTAGTGGACCTGAACTTTGCATATGGTCATTACTTGCTCTGAGGTGAATGTTCCTTTTTTCTTTTTATCAGTATATTGAAATGAAAGAGTTGCTGTTATTCTTGGTGAAGTTGTAATTTTATTAATGCCGTTTTTTGTTTTTTGTTCCCAGATGTGGGACCCTTGTTAGTGCTGATAGTACTGGTGGCGTTCAGTTTTGGGACAGTATTCACGGAACTCTTCTGCAGGCAAATTCCTATCACAAAGGTGACGTGAATGCTTTAGCCACAGCTCCCAGTCATAACAGGGTCTTTTCTGCTGGATCAGATGGTCAGGTATTGTGCTCTTGCAGTATCTTATCCCAGTTTAGTTATGAAGTGGGCCAATGCGTTGGGAAGAAGTTGGTCAATTTGGCATGTGTAAAATAGGTTTAGGAGTTCAGGACTTCATTTAGCTTCTTATGAAGCGTAGATTACTAGTTTCTTGATGGATATAGATAAAATAGTGAGAAAAGTGAGTGTAAGAAGGAAAAGGTAACTCAGGCAATTTTATCTGATAAAGGGAAGGAAAGGAAGAAGATGGGTAATTTGGTCATTTATTAGAAACAAAACTTTGCATGTGTGGGGTAAGGCTAGGTTGATCTTGTCTTTATTAGACCCTTTAGCACTTAGGCCTTTTGCATTATCTTTGTCCCATTAAGATACTGAATAGGCAGCAACTCTGGTGTCTAGGAGTGTCAATGGGTCGGGTTCGGGCCGGAATTGAATGTTCCGGACTCGAACCCGTTTTAGTGTTATGTTTCCGGACCTGGACCCGGGACCCGACCGGTCTTGCATTTGGTTTCTTGGATCTGGGTCCAGGTCCATTCGGGTCGAGTCTGGGTCTAAAATATAAAATATTTTTATGTATTTTACAATTATTATTTATCAAGTATTGAGATTAGAAGTGTAAAATACGTATGTATATATATTATAATTGTTATTTATTGGGTATTATGTATTAAAAATTTAGAATACATATATATAATTTATAATTATTATATATATAAACGGGTCCGGGTCGGGTCCGGCTCGGAATACAACATTCCGGATTCGACCTGTTTTTTATTAAGAAAAAACGGGTCCGGGTCTGGGTAAATGGAATTTTATTCCTACCCGGAGCTGGAAAAAATCAACGGGTCCGGGTCGGGTCCGGGTATAGACCCGGACCATTGACAGCCGTACTGGTGTCACAGCCGTGCAAGTCTTTTAGTGATTGTGTGCATGGTTTAACAGAAGAGGGGAATTAGTTCTTCTTGGGGCTGAAGCAGATCAATGTGTCTCTTAGTCCTTTAAAGTTATTTGCACCATAAATCTCAATGAGGATCAAGATGATTTTTTTAATTCACAAAATTATGGTGTAGCACGATTTAATTTGCATTCTTTTTTCGGTACTATAGAGACTATTTATGGTGGAGACAACTGAGGTAGTACTGATACTTTTATACTCGTGGAATCAGGTTATTTTGTATAAGCTATCCAGTGAAGTAGTTGAGTCTGGTGAAGTGATGAAGAAGTGGGTTTATGTTGGTTATGGAAGGGCCCACACACATGATGTAAGAGCCTTGACCATTGCAGTTCCCATCAGTCGAGAAGGTAGTTCATTTATTTATTTATTTTGCTGCTTGGCCCATTGGAAAATTCTCTCAAATATACCTTGCATCTTTGATTCATGGGTCACTTTTTTGTTTATATTCTTATGGTAATCTTCCTCCTGACAGATGCGTCTCCTGATGAAAAGTTGAAGAGATCTCGTGGTAAGGAGAAGCCTCTTGAATTCAGTTACCATAAATGGGCTCATTTGGGAGTCCCAATGCTTGTATCGGCTGCTGATGACACTAAGCTTTTTGCATATTCTGTTAAGGAGTTTACAAAGTACTCTCCCCATGATATCTGTCCTGCACCACAAAGAGTACAAATGCAGCTTGTGCACAATACGGTTTTCAATCAAAGTCCTTTGCTTTTGGTTCAGGCTTCTCAGTCGTTGGATATTCTTTCTGTTTGTCCCAAAAATGGTACTGTTTCTGACTTCGGATTTGGTCCTTCTGGTGGACCTGCAAAAACAGATCTGGTAGCCCGAGTTAAGTGTACAGCTTCCCGAAAGATCATATGCAGTGCAATTGCATCTTCAGGCACGTTATTTGCGTATTCTGACCATGTGAAACCTAGCTTATTTGAATTAAAGAGGATTAAATCTGGAAAGCAAGCATGGACTGTGAACAAAAGGCAGTTACCCTTGGATTTACCATATGCTCATTCTTTGGCTTTCAGTTCCGATTCTTCTCGGTTGATGATTGCAGGCAATGACAAAAAGATATATGTAAGTCTGATATTTTTCTTTCAGCTTAATTTCGTGCTTGTGGTCCTCCCATCTGACTTCCCTCTCCTTTAGGTCATTCTAATTATTCTTGCTGAATTTACATGAGCTGTTTGCTTAATGTCTTGTTATCTGCCTGCCTAGAAGGATGTACCTATTCTTCTGCAGAAGCACAAAGAATCAACATTAACTGGTTTTCAAAGTTTACAGTCTATCTACAGAGGTGTAACTTTGAGGAACTGCGGGGAAACACATTAATAGGTTCTTAAGATTGACCAAGTTGAGGACAGTATTACCTTAGTTGGGAGATAGCAAGAGTGATGTGCTAAAGCATACCTATACAAGACAGCTTTGATATGATAGTAAATTGATGTGAAGTAGTCAATCACTGAGTCAGTAGCAGTTCGATGCTGTAATTTTATTGCATGATGACATGCTAAATTAGACGGCAAGTTCATGAAGTCAGTGTGATTACCTGTTTCGAGGATTTGTATTACAGTTCATGGTATGTCTTCATTAAAGAGAAATAGGGTATCAATGGAATTAAGTGAGGTTAAACTAGTGGAATGGTGATTACATGTCATTTTCAGTTGAAGATTATATCTTTTGTTAGATGTTAGTTCTATGTCATCAAGTATACTCTTTTCCTCGATGCTTCTATGATTTTTTTCTTTTTTCTCCTTCCACACCAACCTTTGTTCTCACTATTTGTGAAGTTAATGTTTTGCTTCTTTTCAGCCACAATGAGAAAAAAAAAGCAATGAAATGTATCATTTGTAACCTGTTGAAATTTTCTGCTTCATGTGGATTAACCGATGAATTATTATGTTGCATTCTTGTGATGCATACCCTCCATTATTTACTCTTCCATAATTTTATGTATATTGCATTTGTCTCACTCTGATGAGTCAGATATTTTTGTGGTTAATGTAACTTTTTTGAACATTTAAAATGAGAGTTCTTCCTTGACAACAAGGCCCAGAAGTTGTGCAAGTAAGTAAGGCCCTTTTGGATATCATTTTCCCCCCTAAATTTCATATATTTTCTTCCAAATGTGTTGCAGGTTGTTGATATGGAAAGTTCAGAGTTTGTTCATGCCTTTATACCTTGTCGCAAAGAGTATGGAGAAGGATTGCTCCTCGGTGAACCTCCCATTACAAGGATGTTTACCAGTTCTGACGGGCAGTGGCTAGCTGCTATCAACTGCTTTGGAGATGTGTATATATTTAATTTAGAGCTTCAAAGGTGCGAAGAACTACAATGCAATTGCATATACATAGATTTTGTGGTACACAATTTTCAAATGCCATTGTACCCCAATGCCCACCCAGAAAACAACCATATATGTATTACAACATGTTTGTCAGCTTCTATGTATGTATGGCATGTGCAGTCTTTTAGGCATCTTTGGATACCCCATCTTGTTGTCCTAGTTTTGTCCATTGAAGTTCAAATCTTTTTCTGCGATGGCTGTTAATCACATTTAGTTCTTGATATATATTTTAGCAGGCAACATTGGTTCATAGCAAGATTGGATGGTGCTTCTGTCACAGCTGGTGGTTTTACACCACGAAACAGCAATGTGCTTATACTGTCAACTTCTTCGAACCAAGTTTATGCATTTGATGTGGAAGCTAAGCAGTTGGGTGAATGGTCTATGAGGCATACATTTTCACTTCCAAGGAGATACCAAGACTTTCCTGGAGAGGTTATTGGGCTTTCGTTCCCGCCTTCCCATAGTTCATCATCTGTTGTTGTTTATAGTCCCAGGTACCATATGAGAAAATTATATTCTTTCGTTCCTAATTTTGTTCTTTTTGTTTACTTGTTTTCATGACTGTCCATGGGAGTCTTTTCAAAGTACAAGGTTATTGCCAAAACCAGTGGGAAAAACATAGACACACACAACACAGAAATACCATGAAGAAAACATTGGCCGTGGGTTGTTATCTAAAGAGACGAATTACACTAGAATGGTATAATTTTATATTGTCAAATTATCTAAAGATTAAATTACATTGAAATAGTTGCTGTGGCCCGTACATAAGTATGTGCAGATTGTGGAAGTAGATGTCACTACACGCGCCCAAGTGCACCTGTTTATTGGATGTTTAAACCATGGACTCCACAGAAAAGCCGCTTTGGCGTTCTTAAAAAATGCTAACGCCTTGCATTGTTTGTATTCAGGGCAATGTGCTTGATTGACTTTGGGATGCCAATAGAGGGAGATGATGATACCGATTTGTCAAATGGCCAGGACTTAGCGTTAAAGAAGTTGCAAATAGGAAAATTGAAGCGGAAGTTGAAAGGACATGAATTAGAAACTAAATCGAATGGTAGAAAGAATTTTGAGTTCTGCGCTTTTAGAGATCCTGTTTTGTTTGTTGGACATCTGTCAAAAAATTCTCTATTGATCATAGACAAACCGTGGATTCAAGTGGTTAAGACACTTGAAGCTCCACCTGTTCACAGACATATATATGGAACATAACTGCTTCCCAAGCCCTATTTTTTTTCCTTCTATTATTATTTTTTTTGGGTTCTGGCGTTGAGGAAAAGTTCCAACATGGCCGAGGTCTGTAGCATGTTGTGTAATGTATTCCCAATTAATTTTGTAACCTGTGTTAGGAAAGTTTTTGTTGTATGATTTTTTTAATTTATATTTTCTCTTCCGTGAATCTTTCTAGTAGTAAACTATCTGGAAGTTGCATCAATCTAGACGCGAACCTTACACGAAACGGCAAGTCCTACTTTGGTTTTAGTTTTGGTACATCATAAAGTTGATGAGTGAGGGAAACGTAAGGTAATAATAAATAATGTCTCTATTTGGACAAGTTTTTTGAGTCATTTTTTGGAAAATATTTTTCCAAACCCATTTGGACAAATGTAAAAGTTTTTGGTCATAAAGTAAAACATTTTTTTGTCAAACTTTTTAATTAAATTTTTTCACCAAGTTTTCATATGAAATTTCAAATAAATTGTAGAGTGTTTTTACGTAATTATTCACAAGAGCAAGTATATTTATGTTCAAAATTTATTTAAAAAAATTAAAAAAATTTTGAGTACCAAAATGCTATCTATTTTTGGTGGATTTTGAGATGGGAGGACGAAGCGGACGTCTATTTTTGTAACTGAACATTCACTTCAGAAACAGAGATGTCTCAGCGAGCACTGCCAATGTCCGTGCCCAGTGCTCGTTAAGACATTTCTGTCTTTGAAACGGACGTTCACTTCACTACTTTTTTCCAATTATATAGATTGTATTTTGATTTGTGCTTTTTTTCAATTTTTTTAGATAAATTTTCTCAAAAAAAAAAAAAAAAATCAAGGTATTTCTTATACAATTATTTAAAAGCGAGTGCAAGTTGGTCCAAATTTTTTGAACCATTCAAACACTTTTCCACACTAAATATTTATTTTCCAAACTATCATCATGTCACTTCAAAAAAATTTTCACATTCAAACGCTTTTTCTTTCGCCTTTTTAAAAAGTTCAACAAAAAATAATCTAAATAAATTTTTTCAATAATTTTCAAAAAGCACTCCCAATAATGCTATCCAAACGGAGAAAATAGTTTCCCGAAGTTCTTTCGATTCAACTTCCCTCTATGATGACTCGGGTCGAAGAAAACGTTTTGTAGATGCATATGAAATCGTTTAATGTTGTGGTTAAATTAATTTCAGTTAAAGACAAAACTGGCCAGGGCCAATGGGTTTGTTTTCAACAGTTTTTTTTTAGATTTTGATAAAAATTGATTTTATAAAAGTTGTAAATGAATTGTTTCTGATTTTAATTTAAAAAATTAAAAAACATAATTAAAAAAGCAGTTAAAAACATCACAAATTAAATTTTTCAAAAATTAGAAGTTAAAATAAAATAGAAAAAAGCTATTGAGAATTGGCATGTGAATATATTTTGGCAATTTGTTTGGTGAATATTTCAACTACATATAAATATTAGTGTTTGTTAGACTTGATCATTTTGTTAATTGTCATCATTAATACTTAACGCAAGTGCCGTTCTACTTTGAATTATGCCTTCCATATGTTTGAATGTTCCTTCAGCAATGCGTGCCTCTTGTCTTTTTTGTTTTTGTTTTGATGCGAAATATAGAGGCTTAGAATCAAGATTTGGTATTTCTATAACTTTGAACCCGAAATTTTTTAGATTCGAGGCTTTATATTAGTTTCTTTTGACAAGCTTAAATAGGCTTATGTCTCGTATGTTTGTTCGAGAAAGTCTCTGAAATGCTTGATGTAGTTGTTCAAGACTGGAAGCCATCTCAACTCAACGGAGATATGTACTGAGAATTTTATACAGCTCTATATCTCTGACTCTCTTTTTGTCGTCTTAATTCACTATATTAAAACCAAGAACGATCATCTTCTTCCTGCCCTCCCAGATGTGGTTGATGTAGAAACATCATTACGAATCATTCAATTCACTGTGGTACAGATACTCGTTGGTCTCTTTGGACTTAATTGTATTCTGTGATGTATTCCTTGACAACTGTGTATCAAATTCGTTTTCCTAGTTCTGTGGGGCACTGGTTAGATCTGCAACTAAATTAAAAGATCATGCTTGAAGAAGTTACTGACATGAATTTATTGGGAAAATTTTTGTCTTACTAAAACTGATCGCTAGTCTCAGATAAAGCCCCACCATTTCTTATGCATATTCTTATTCGATAAAGATAAAAATCGAAAGGTAGCTAAAACTACCTATACCTTGCAATCATTTGTTTATAATAAAAACGGACAAAAGCGGATGATAAAGAGACGAGAGACAAGGATTATAATTAGAATATCATCAAGAATGAAGATGACAAATAACCAAATGATCAAAATATCAGCTGCATACGTGTTCACTGCAGTAATTTGAATAGAGAAATAAGAGCTTTCATTCCCAGCGTTCCACTAATGGGAAAAGGCCTAGTATTTAGTCTTTAAGAATTAAGATAGCAGGGCAGTACATGACCGTGTCCAATTCCGTTAGCATCTTCAGGAAAGCATAGTACTATCCTACAGCTTCTCCTTTCCCGTTACAAGCTGCAGAATCAAATAACAAGTGGAGAGCAAAGGTTTGCTGTCAATGTTGCGTTCTAAACTTTCAATTGTATGCATTTGAAAGCAGAAAGTACCACTACTGATGAAATCAATAAATTATGTCTAGGAGGTTTAATTTTGGTTCCCCGAGATCAGAACAGGCATAAAAAAGAAAATGTTTTAGGCCCTTAAAGCTTTCTTGGAATTTACTGACCATAAATTCTTAGGATTAAGAGCATGAGGATTGGTAATGCAGGCTTTATGCAACTTTTGATTTGGGCACTTAGTGTGATGAATTAATGTAGCATCTTCAATGGCTTTGTGCCAAACATAGACATCTTCCAACAAATGGTATAGGGTCTATTGACAACGGACGCAGTCAGAAGATTCCTTCCATGGGATCTCCAAACCCGCCCTAATGTGCGGATGCAAGAGGCTCGAGTAGGTTCCTCAAATTTATTTAATAAGTGAAAACCTACACTAATCTTTGATGCTTATCTTGTTTGGTCTGCAACTATTGGTTATGAATTTAAATATTGGTTATGAATTTAAATATCTTTCTCCTTTTCAATTTCTATACAATTCTTAAGAGTGGCTAGACATGTGAAAGATTTTGCATTATAATATTCTCAGAATCCTAGTCTTCATCTTCAAATTTCAACAATGGCAAAAGTACTTGTTGAGCACGTTGTACTGCAGTCAGTCCTCCTTTTATCCGTGTCTGCCTTTGTGTATGTACAAGTAAATGCACGCGTGTTCGTGGAGTTATTCAATAATTGATCTCAGAAAATGAAGAAAAGAATAATATTTGGAATCAATCATGAGGCCAAGCTCTTGTATTTTAA
>JAMWEH010000532.1:0-21020 GCA_024721245.1 Mitragyna speciosa
TTCATACTCTCACTTGATGTTGCATCAGATCTCAAAGGTGATTGCGATCCAGAGAAATTTCCGTATACCTGTTTAAAGCGGTCCAAACATTTGAGTGCAAATGGTCTGTGTCGCAGACAAAAGGCCTGCACCTTTATCATATGATGAGCACTGGAGGAGAACTCCATTGTGGGGGAAATCCAAGCATATTGGACAAGTTACATCATCCAACTTAGTGTAAAGTTGGAACTCCTCCATTTTGTTAAAACAATCTATGGTAGAATCTTCAGGATACGAACAAGAGAACCCAAAGTCAAGTTTCTGAAAGCACAAAGCGCTAGTTATAGTCCTCCTTCGACAGATATGCATATCAAAATCTTTGACATATATGGCACAATAACAAAGGGCCTCTACCATGTTTCTTCTTTCTTTGCAAATAAAGGTTTACAATTTGAGGGGAGGCTGCCCACACCAAGGCCAGGCTTTAGTTTACATTAGCACTTAAAAATTGTTTCCCATTTACAGCTTGATGGCAATGAGTTTCAAGCCAAACAAACCTTACCAGCTGACCAATCCGTTGGCAATGACCCTCCTATACGTGCTCATATGCAACCGTATAAGAAAAGAGTAAATCACTCGAGGAAAAACAGGTAAGTAGCTCAATTGGGTTGTGATCAATATCCAATTTTTCCATTAAATTCACATATTAAAATTTCGAAATGAAACCGAAATCCCAAGAAATTCAAAGTCAGAGGAAGAAATATTTACATATAAATATATATAAATAACCGAAATATCTGAATCAACGAAAGGAGAATTTTACATAAGAATTGACTTTACCTCAGAGGGATCCCCAAAAGCCCAGACGGGGAGAGGGTGGTGGCTGGTGGACCGACGGAGGCTGGATCCTTAGGAGGATCAAAAGGGGAAGTAACCGAGTAAGAGGTGATAGCTAAACGACACGGTTTTGGGGGTACGGAAATGGTAAGAAGAGAGCAAGTTTCGCAGGGGAAATTAAGGGAGAGTCGTTGACTTTCCAATTCCAATCTTCTCTGCTTTACGTGCAAACAACCTTCTGGGTCCACCCATCGACAGAACCCACCTTCGTCGTCCACCTCCTCCTGTTTTGGTTTCAAACTTCTTCTCTCTCTCTCTCTCTCTCTCTCTCTCTCTCTCTCTCTCTCTCTCTCTCTTTCGTTTTTCACCCAAAATCGAACGAGCGTAGCAACAATAAGCAGCAATTAAGGGTATTTGATAATTTAATTTAATATTGAAAATTAGTGAATTTAGAAAATTTTGAATTCAGCATATTTGTTAATAAATTTTTTTTATCATTTAAACACTAATTAATTCGTGTAAAAACTTTTAAATAAAAATGTTTTGTTATGAAATATTTAATGGATGTTCACCCATGATCTTTCTCATTATTCTTTGTAACTCTCACTCCCACTACCACTACCCCATGATCTTCTACATTATCTCTTATAATTTCCACTATCCCATACCTCATGATCTTTCATTAGCTCATGTAACTCATATAACCTACATTTGGGTCCTTATGATCTTTAATAAGGAGTGATGAATCTCAAACTTATAAATAGTGGCTTATATGGAATGAAAAAAGGTAGGAGAAAAGAAGAGAATATTGCTCCATTCTACTTTGGTTTTATCATTACATTGTCTTCACTTTTATAACTAGTTGTAAGTTATTTTATTTCTACCTTAGTAGTACTATAATGCTACTAATTTTATAACACGTTATCAGTACGATTCTCTAGCCAACTTTCAAAGCATTCTTTGAAGTAAGTGTGGTAAGTTTTTATTTGTTTTCTTGATTTCAATTGTTGTTATGGCTAACCTTACAAAACTTAAGTTTGTTGCTCTTGATATTACTGGAAAAAACTACTTGTCATAGGTGTTGGATGCGGAAATCCATTTTAGATGCCAGTGGCCTTGGAGAAATTATCAAAGAAGGAAATAATGCCACTAGTCAAGAAAAGGCCAAAGCCATGATTTTTCTCCGTCACCACCTTGATGAAGGGTTAAAAATAGAGTATTTAACTGTAAAAGATCCCTTTGTCTTGTGGATAAATTTGAAAGAAAAGTACGACCACCAAAAGACGGTTATTCTTTCAAAAGCTCGTTATGATTGGATGCACTTGCGTTTGCAAGATTTTAAAACTGTAAGTGAATATAATTCAGTAATATTTCGAATCAGTTCCCAATTAAAATTGTGTGGAGAAAAAGTAACTAATAAAGATTTGTTGGAGAAAACGTTCTCTACTTTTCACGCATCTAATGTGCTCTTGCAGCAGCAATATCGTGAAAAGGATTTTAAGAAATACTCTGACCTGATTTCTTATCTTCTTGTTGCTAAAACAAAATAATGAGCTTTTGTTAAAAAATCATGAGATACATCCAACTGGTATTACCCCATTACCCGAAACAAATGTTGGCAGCCATAAATTTCAATAATGGACGAAATCAAGGCCGAGGCAATGATCGAGTTCGTGGACGTGGTAGAAACCGTTACAATAATCGTGGTGGTCACATGAAAGGTACAACTCACCACCAGAAGTGAGAAAGCAGTGACGAGAAAAATGGAAACCAAAATAAACAAAAAGTAGATAACAAGTGCTACCGTTGCGGCATAAAAGGCCATTGGTCTCGTATCTATCGTACTCCAAAACATCTTGTTGATCTTTATCAAGAATCATTGAAGAATAAAGAGAAAAAGATAGAGACAAATTTTATTTATAATGATGGCCTTGACCATAGTCTTGTTGACAATGATTTTACTGATTTTACCTCTTTAGATGTTGCTGATTTCTTTGTCAATCACCCTGAAGATGATACTAGTCATTTAGTTAGTGATGAAAATGTCCAAGAATAGATCTCTTAATTGTCTACTTTGGTGTAATGAATTTTTATTTGTTGTTTTCAAATAAAAATATTTATTATCAATGTTTGTTTTCATGATCCTTATATTCCATAAATATTAAACTTAAAATAAATAACTAAATAAATATATAATGCATCTCATTTGGAATTTTTGTTTTCTTTGAACAAAATGGACGTTTCAAAAATCAATGACAAAGAATTATGTCTAGCAGACAGTGCAACAACACACTCCATATTTAAAGACAAGAAATATTTTTTTTGTTTAATAATGAATAAAACTCATGTTAGTACTATATCTGGTACTACAAAATTGAATGAAGGCTCCAGAAAAGCAACAATAATTTTACCAAAAAGAACAAAATTTTGCATTGATGATGCATTATTTTCTCCAACGTCTCAAAGAAACTTGTTAAGTTTTAAAGATATTCGCCGAAATAGGTATCATATTGAGACTAAGAATGAAGGTAATAATGAATACTTGTATCTTACAAGTACTGGTTTTGGAAAGAAAATTGTATTAGAAAAATTACCTTCTTATTCCTCTAGGGTTGTATTATACATATATTAATACAACTGAAATATATACAACAGTAAATCAGAAGTTTACTGATCATGATAATTTTATTATTTGGCATAACCTGGTTAGGCCATCCCGGTTCTATAATGATGCAAAGAATATTAGAGAATTTATGTGATCATTTTTTGAAGAGTCAGAAGATTCTTCAATCGAATAAATTCTCATGTGTTGGCTTGTTCTCAAGGCAAATTAATTATAAAACCGTCACCAATAAAAATTAGTACCAAATCTTCTGTATTTTTAGAACGCATACATGGTGATATTTGTGGGCCAATTCACCCACCATGTGGAGGATGCGATATTTTATGGTATTAATTGATGCATCAACTAGATGGTCACATGTATGTTTATTATCAACTCAGCAATCTAGCATTTGCGAAATTACTTGCAGAATTAATTCGGTTACAAGCACTTTTTTTAAATTATCCTATCAAGACGATACGTCTTGATAATGTTGGTGAATTTACATCCCAATCATTTAATAGCTTATGTTCATACACAAAATGGTTTGGCAGAATCATTGATTAAGCGCCTTCAGTTAATTGCAAGGCCATTGCTTCTAAGAACTAAACTCCCAATATGTGCTTGGGGACATGTTATTTTGCATACTGTAGCATTAATTCGCATATGGCCAACGAATTATCATGAGTTTTCTCCTCAACAAATAATTTTTGGTCGAGAACCAAATATTGCCCATCTTAAGATTTTTGGATGTACAGTTTATGTTCCAATTGCTCCACCACAACGCACAAAGATGGGTTCTTAAAGGAGGTTAGGAATATATATTGGATATGAATCTCCATCTATAATAAAGTATCTGGAGCCAACAACTAGGGATTTATTTACGGCTCGTTTTGCTGATTGTCATTTTGATGAATCAATTTTTCCAACATTAGAGGAAGAAAATAAACAGCCAGTCAAAGAAATTAATTGGAATGAATTATCATTATCTCATTTTGATCCTCATACAAAACAATGTGAATTGGAAGTTCAAAAGATAATTCATTTGTAAAATTTAGCAAATCAGTTGTCAGATGCTTTTATTCATTCAAAACGTGTGATTAAGTCACTTGTATCGGCTGCTAATGTTCCAATTCGAATCGATATCTCTAAAGGACCTTCTACCACTAGTAATGAATTAAAGGCGCCTACAAAACGTGGTAAACTCACTGATTCCAAAGATAAAAATTCTCGAAAAAGAAAAGGGGCAAATAATCAAGATGGCAAAATCGAGGAAATTGAGAATTCTGAAAAATTTTCTATAAAGAAAAATTTTGAAGAGTTTTCTGACATGGCAAATAATAAACTTTCAGAAGAAGTTCAGGTACTTGAAAATTTTGATAATTATGAGATCTCAATCAATTATGTCATGACTGGAAAAAAATAGAACCGATGTACAACTAACGTCGACGATAAATTTGCCTATGCTACAACAATTTCTATCATGAATGAAAATGAGGATCGTGAACCAAAGTCTGTAGATGAATGCAGACATCGAAATGATTGGCCAAAATGAAAGGATGTAATTCAAGCAGAGTTAAATTCACTGGCAAAACGTAAAGTTTTTAGGACCAATAATACGCACACCTGAAAAAATACAACCAGTAGGTTATAAATGAATATTTGTGCGAAAATGAAATGAGAAAAATAAAATTGTGTAGTACAAGGCACAACTTGTCGCACAAGGTTTTTCCCAAAGATCCTGACATAGATTATGAGGAGACATATTCTCTCATGGTGGATGCAACAACTTTTCGTTATTTGCTTAATTTGGCAGCAAATGAAAGACTTGAAATGCGTCTTATAGATGTTGTAACAGCCTATTTGTATGGCTCACTTGATAATGATATTTACATGAAAATCCTTGAAGGATTTACACTACCAAAGGGTCATGATTCTAGTTCTCAGGAACTTTATTCAATTAAATTGTGTAAATTTTTATATGGATTGAAACAGGTTGAACGCATATGGTACAATCGCCTTGGTGAATATTTGATGAAACAAGGCTATATGAATGACCTTATTTGTCTATGCGTTTTTATTAAGAAATCTGGATTCGAATTTGTAATCATTGCAATTTTTGTTGATGATTTAAATATTATTAGAACTCTTGAAGAGGTTAAAAATGCTGCTAATTACTTGAAACAAGAATTTGAAATGAAAGATCTTGAAAAGACAAAATTTTGTCTTGAATTACAAATTGAGCACTTAAAAAATTGCATCTTTTTGCATCAGTCGGCTTATATAGAAAAAGTGCTTAAACGATTTTATATGAAAAAAGCACACCCTTTAAGCACACCTATGATTGTAAGATCACTTGATGTGCATAAAGATCCTTTCTGACCTCGTGAAAATAATGAAGAGATACTTGATTCAGAAGTACCGTATCTTAGTGCTATTGGGGCATTAATGTATCTTGCAAATCATATACGTCCTTGTATATTATTTGCAGTGAATCTACTTGCAAGATATAGTTCTTCACCTACCCAAAGGCATTGGAATAGTGTTAAACATATATTTTGCTACCTTTAGGGTACAAAGGATATGAGTCTTTATTATTCCAATACATTCAAAACTGATCTAATAGGTTATGCAGATGCTGGATATTTATCTGATCCTCATAACACTGTATCACAAACTGGGTATATATTCACATGTGGTGGTACAGCTATTTCATGGCGTTCCATGAAACAAACTATAGCTGCCACTTCTTCTAATCATGCTAAAATATTGACAATTCATGAAACAAGTCGAGAGTATTTTTGGTTAAGATCTGTGATATATCATGTTTGAGAAGCATGCGGTTTACCCTCAAACAAGAAAGTCCCTACTACTTTGTTCGAAGATAATGCTGCATGTATTGCTCAATTGAAAGAGGGATACATCAAAGGTGATAGAACGAAGCACATTTCACCAAAGTTCTTTTTCACTCATGATCTTCAAAAGAATAGTGAAATTTGTATTCAGCAGATTCGTTCGAGTGATAATTTGGCAGATATATTCACTAAATTACTACCGACTTCAACATTTAAAAAGTTGGTTCACAAGATTGGAATGCGACGATCGAAAGATGTCAAATGATGTGCTCAAGAGAGGGAGTAATTACACGCTGTACTTTTTTTTCCTTAACCAAAGTTTTTTTTTTTTTAGGCAGTGTTGTATTCAGAAAAATGTACTCTTTTTCCTTCACTAGGTTTTTGCCCCACTGGGTTTTTCCTAGTAAGGTTTTAATGAGGCATTTTTCTTAAAGATAGATATCCAAGGGGGAGTGTTATGAAATATTTAATGGATGTCCACTCATGTTCACCCAATGATCTTCCTCATTATTCTTTGTAACTCCCATTACCCCATGATCTTCTACATTATCCCTTATAACTCCCACTACCCCATGATTTTTCATTAGTTTATGTAACTCATGTAATCTACATTTGGGTCCTTATGACCTTTAATATGGAGTGGTGAACCTCAAGCTTATAAATAGTGACTTATATGCAATGAAAAAAGGTAGGAGAAAAGAAGAGAAAATATTTCTCCATTCTACTTTGGTTTTATCATTACATTATCTTCACTTTTATAACTAGTTGTAAGTTACTTTATTTCTACCTTAGTAGTACTATAATACTACTAATTTTATAACATGTTTCATTTATTTGCTGAATTTTGAACGCACACTTTCTTACATACACTCTCACACGTACTCAAACTTGGACTTTCTCTCACACGCATTTGTGTGTACACACTCACACGTACAAGCACATGCACATAAATTTTATGTTATACACACGCCTTCTATTACATTTATGCTCTTTTTTACATGAATATTCTCCTTCTCATACACATTAACATAATTACACAGTGTCTTTCCTTCTTTTTCTCTCTCACACACACTCTTATTCTCTTAAGCTTGCTAGTTTCTCTCCTTTGTCAAGTAGAATTCTCACACTCTTATTCTCTCATGCCTCGTTTGGTTTGCAAGGATCCTGTCCAGGAAAAATAATCTAATTCCTTAAATCTAAAACCCTGTATTTGATTGGTAACATAAATTTTGGATAAGGAATATGATTTCTAAAAGCTAGGAATTTAACGTCAAAATACCAAGAAAGTGAATCTTATCATATCTCTAGTATTGTGATTCCTAATGTTGGAAATTTAACAAAATGACACGGAAAACCCCATCACACTCACAACACATCTTCTGCATAAGATAAAATTCTATTTATACATAAAACACTTGCAACCCTAATCGTCTTGGTGGAGAAACCAAGCCCTCCGAGCAGTTTGAATTGACTACCCATCAAATTTCACCAAAACAAAAAATATCACACACTACGATTTGCTTTGATATTCTTCCCATAAAGGTTTATTTGGCTTACAATTGAAAGAACCAGATTTCTTTCTCGGCGAAGCCAAATCAGGATTCCATCAAATCAAAAATACCACACACCTGAGATTTGCTTTTATACAACTCTCGTGAAGGTTTATTCGGCTAACAACTAAAAGACCCTCAACTTTTGGTTTGGCAATGCTATGATTTCCCATCTCCCTAGTCAAGTTCAATTTTTTTTTATGTTATTGTGTTGTTTATGTAATTTTTTTCCTTTTGACATATCAACTCCGAACATCACTGTAATTGAAAATTTTCTCTTATAGGTAATGATGAATTTAAAATATATGTAATGTGCTGTAGTTTGTATTGAAGTTAAGGATTATATTTTCTTCTTGTTTTTCTTTTTAACCCAATAAGGTAATAGTGTCCATAGAAGTTGTTTTAGATTAATTTTCCTGACAAAATCTACAGCATATCCAAACAATAGAATATAATTAATTTCTTTCAAAATCCACGGATTCAAATTACTAGGAAAGACTTTCCCAATTCATATTACTTTATTGCTAACCAAACGAGGCCTTATTGTCTCACATAGTCTCTCTCGAACACATATATATACTTTCCCCTATCCATTCACACATGTGCACATATAAGCATACTGGCTCCATTTGAATATGACTATTTGGTCAAATTATTCAAAATATTTATTTGGTCAATTTTTGTTGACTGTTGTTGAAATGAAGAGAAGTGTTTGAATTTTTAAAATTTTTTGGAAAACTTATTTGAAATATTGAAAACTTCCTAATAGTTTGTTCTACTTTTTACACAATTATTCACAAAACATTACATTTTCTACAACAAATTTTTTCAAAAAACTAAAAAAGATTGCGACGAATATTTTGAGCTCCATTTACAATAGTAATGGAGTAATGAACACTTGTACTAAAAGTTGGCTAGCGTCCGATATTCTATGTGTCGAGTCTATATTTTCCAAATTCTCATTCTATCGAACGCTGGGCAACGTTTGTTACCAATGCTCGTTAAACACGCGAGTTCAATGTTGCATTCAAAATTCAAAAAATAAGAGGAAAAATTGTTGACCTTTGTTGAAAAATTTCTCAAATAATTATCACCTATCCAAATGCCATTGAAATTTTTTTTTCCAAATAATTCTCAAATAGTGATAACCAAACACACCCACTATTTTTTTCTCACTTCTATATGTACACTTTCCCTCTTTTATATTCATATTCACATATATAAAATTTTCTTCTTTCACACATTTGTGCTTTGTCTATTTTTTATACATAAGCTATTACACATATGCACATTCTCTTTATCACACACATTTTCACTCATGATATACTTGTGCTCTCTTTCTCACATATAAAATACACACATTTTCTCTTTCAATGGGTCATGAAGGCAATATTGCCCAAAGAATAAAACTACCTGATGCGAACCTATGAGAATTTCTTCATCTCATTCATATCGATTTGGGTTTTGCACCATATTTGGATCTCCCTCTTCGGGCCTACTTGTCTACCCACTCAAACTGCATTAGTCCTATGCCTTCTTCGTTGCTTGTTGAGATCAGTTGCTGTTCCTACTAACTCATAATATCGTATATGATCTTAGAGACTGCTTTTGTTACTTTTAGGTATGGTTCCTGCAGAGGTTAGTTGGGCTTTCCAGAGTGGGGATGTTGTAAATAACAGTACAAAGACTACCTCTAAGTAACTTCAGTAGACGAGAAGGCTGTGCTTGATAAGAGGGCAAGTGAACTAAAAGCTCGAGTGCCTACTCTTATCGCTCGGGACTAGCTACGAGTCTAGCTTCCTCTTGAAAAGCATAAACTTTTCATGGAAGCGGGCATGTCAGGGTAAAAAATGCGACTCCATACTAGGAAACGTCTGGTAAGAAATCCTTTTAAGGGGTTTTTACCATACCTAGGTGGTGGACCAAAGCTAAGCTTTGGCCCTCGTCCTAAAACATGTAAAATAATGCTCAGTGGGGTCTTATTAGTCTAAAATAAATATAAAGATTTATTGCCCAGTTTGAAACTTCAAGTTTGAGGGACTTCATTGCTAACGAGTATCTCAAAAAAATGGAACTCTTTGGAATCTGACTATCTATTGGCACGAAGGTTGGTACATGGTACACTCGCTATTACATGTATTATGATACGGGCCAGCCTCTTTCAGTGACTGTTGGAATCTTTCTCTACACGATGGCATTTCTAGTTGGCCTTTCTTTTGATTAAATTTTAGTTTGGCAGGCCAATTTTTCCCTTTCTCTTTCTCTTTCATGCCCACATGCGTTATCCCTATAACATTTCATCTTTTTAATATAAAATAATTATAAGGGAAAATTACAGAAACCTCCCTTGAGGTTTTAGACAATTTCACTTGGCACCCCTTAATTTTTAAAAATTACAAAAACCTCTCTTGCATTTATTGTTTAGGTAACAAGACCTCCCTCGTTAACACAATTTTTAAATGAAAATCTAAATTTGCCCTTCTTAATCTAAAAAATATATTATTTTCTTTACCACTTGAACTATAGCCACCACTACCACCAACTTAACAGACACCATCACTAGCAACCACAAAACAATCACTCACCAATACCAATACACCACTACCAACTAATTAGGAAAACACAAACCAAAAATCCATCTTGTTTTTACCATTTGAACAACAGCCACCGCCACCACCATCAAATCACGCTAGCTCCATTTTCATCAACCACCTCCATCACAAAGCAACTAGATTATAGAGGCAAAATTCATAGATATTCTCTAACTAGACACCCAAATCTATATGCTCAAAACCAATTATATGTTAGCAACTTAGTAACTTCCAAACCCTAAATTCATAAATTATTTTATATATAATAATAAGAATAATATATTATATTACAAAAAATTTTAAAAAATTTTTAAGCCCTTAGATGGGCTGCTAGTTGTGATTGTAGGAAGGAATAGAGAGGAAAAGTATGATAAGCCAAGGGTCATTATAGTCATTTTAGCAAGCCAAGGGAGTTCTCAAACCTCGACGGTGCCAGACGAAATTGTCAGAAACCTCAAGGGAGGTTTTTGTAATTATTCCTAATAGTAATTGCTATGCAAGATATTTAAATTCAGTACTTGAATTTAGTTAAACTTTATTAATTCGACAACTTAATACTTTCAATACTTAAATTTTCGATATCAAAAATTTAGATTTTAGACTTCAGTTTTTCCAAACAGGCTCTAAATTAGCAATAGACTAGTTGTAGTTTCTTCTATATATTTCTAAATTAAGCACTACATTATGGGTTAAAAGTATTGCTTTTAGCTATTATTATTTAGAAACTATATTTCTTAATAAGGGATAAAAAAGCTTTAACCATTTAAAGTAGAGTAAAAAACTTAATGATCACTAGATTATTTTCAGGGTTTACCCAGCAAATCAAACTATCTCTTTGTTTCAATTTTGACTAATAAATTATTTCAAGAATCCACTCAGAGCTATCAACCATTTTTAATTTCAAATGAGCCATCAAACTATTAAAAGTAGTATAATTGAAAGCATGCATTAGTTTTTGAGTGAATATCTTTTAGGAGTTCAATGACCATCGAATATTATCATTTTTAAGAATTTAATGGTCAATGTAAAGTAAAAAATAATTTGGTTTGCCATAAGTAGACTATTAAAATAGTTTAGTAGCCAATTTAAAACAAAAAATAGTTTGTTAAATATAAATAAAAATGAAAATAATTTAGTAACCACAAAGATTTTTTCCACGTAAACTATTGAAAAAATATTTAGTTAATTTGTCAATCAATTAAGAAAAAGTATTACTTCATAAAAATAATGCTAATACTTGACCTTGTTTTGAAATCCAATTTCAATTAAGAGAAAGTATTACTTAATAAAAATAATGATCATATTCCACCTTGATTTGAAATCCAATTTGAAATTAATGTTATTATAAGAGTCAGATGCACCTGCAATAGTATATTAATGAATTGATATAAATAATTTCCTCTCATAAGAGTTACATTTAGTAAAAGTAAACAATTTGAACCCCCTTTCTTTTATTTTTTTTTCATAATTGAATCATATCTAAATTTATTAAATTTCTAAACTGTATAGGGGATCTTGCATGTAATTAGTCAGTTGATTGTACTAACTGTGAAGGCTCGTAATTAACTTACTAAATATTAATGGTTTAATTATTTAGCTATTTCTTTAAATAACTATTAGAGTTAGGATATGTAGTGATGTAAAGTAGTTAAATTGGATAAATCTACTTGTCAAATTTGTCACATTTGAAAATCCTAGAATCTAGTGATAATACAAGTAATTTACCAAAAACTTATTTGTTCACATTAACACATAATTTTAATCATTTAATTATTTATTTATTTGTGTGCTAATATTATTGTTAAGATTGATTTGGATAGGTAATGCTAATAATCAAATTAGTAAAATTAACTCACTGGGTTTTCGCACTTGAAAACCTAATTTTTAAACGGTTACTAGTAAACCTAGTAGCAATTTCATTTCAGCTAGTTAAAAATTATGCATCCAATTATCTTAGTAATAATCTAAATAACAGATTAGGTGGATAGTTAACCTTAAGTAGTTTAATTTACGATAAGTAATTATAAAAAGAAATACATATATATATGTATATATACATGAATCTTAAGTAGTTTGGTTTATGATAAGTAGTTAGAGAGAGAGAGAGAGAGAGAGAGAGAGAGAGAGAGAGAGGGAACAAGGGAAAAATATTTGTCCGATTAGGGCGACCAACTTGGCAGCCAAGCTGAAGGTGGCAAGTATTTGGAGGAAGATGAAGAATTTAAGTGTGTTGCGCCTCATTTTTTTAAAGGGAAAAGAAAGTGAAAAAGAAAATAGTTTTTCAAAAATGGTTTTAAAAATAACTTTTTTATTTTTGTAATTTTTTTAAAACAAAGCAAAAGAAAAAAGGCCTAAGATGGGACTTGAAAAATGCGACAATTTGGGATTGAAAATAGAGTCCAAAAAAAGGTTTGTATGAAAAATAGAGTTGCCACTTGGTATTGAGTTTTGGTGTATCAAGTCACCAAAAAATAATTTTTAATGAAAAATTAATAAAAACAAGAAAAAACTTTTTTAGAAAAAAAATTTAATGAAAAAGAAAGATAAATAAGAAAACACTTTTTAGATGACTCCAAGTCTTTGGAAAACAAGAGAAAATGAGTTCAGGAGTCACAGTTGAAAAAAAGAAAGGTAAAGGTTTGCACCTAAGGCACCCTTCAATCTAGTAGAAACTAGTTGCAAGGTTTAATCTAAATTTTCCTAATATAACCCTAATACTTATTACATTTGGATGTGCTACCTAAATGCAAAAACCTAGACCTAAAAAGAATATAGAGAAGGGCAAAATGTCCCTTCGAAGTTAAATAGGAATTATTGTATTAATTGTGGAACCCAAAAAGAAACCTTGAAGGGGTCACGAGTGATACAAAATGAGATGTGAATATCACAAAAAATATTGAAAATGTTGTGTTGCCTTATAATAAGTGCTTCATTTAGAGTCGAGAGTTAGACTCCTTTGGTGTATGCTTCACTTTATAGGACCATGACCCAAAGAATTCTCCATTCATTTGGATTTAGATATGTCAATGAAGCTCATTTGGTCCTTTCTTAATTTATCCTTTGGCTTCCACGACCTGCATATGTAAAACTTAGTACATCATCAAAATCATCAATCAAGTACATATCAAAAGTAGAAGATGGTTATTTCATCATATCATTCGATTCAAAATCAATCTCTTCATCTCTTTCTCTCAATTTTAATGTACCACTTTTGACATCTATTATTGCACTAGCAATAGCAAGAAAAAGGTCTATCATCACATATAATAGGGATATTAATATCATCCTCTATGTCTAAAACAACAAAATTTACCGAGATAATAAATTTGTCTACTTTCACATTTTCAAGAACACCAAGTGGATGCCTAATGGACCTATCGACTAGTTGCAATGTAATGTTTGTGCTTTGAACTTCTTTGAAACCTAGCCTTCTTGCAATTGACAAAGGAATTAATGAAACACTTGCACTTAAATCACATAAAGTATTAAAAAAATTCACATCACCAATGGTGCAAGGTGTAGAAAAACTCCTTGAATCCTTTAGTTTTGGTGACAATTTATTCTAGATCATAGCACTATATTCTTCCGTGAGTGCTGTTTTCTCAAATTCATTAAGACTTTTCCTCCTTGCCAACAAGTCCTTGAGGAACTTGTTATACTTGAGAACCTGCAAAAATGCATCTACAAAAGGAATGTTAACTTGTAATTTCTTAAGCATTTATGCAATTCTTCCCAATTCCTTTTCTTACTTTTCATTCTTAAGCCTTTGTGGAAATAGAACTTGTGGGGGAGTAGAGATAGTTTGCAATTTAGAATGCATGTTTTCATCATAAACCTTATTATCACTAATTATCCCTTTTCATTTTTCTTCTTTTTCATCTTTATCACTTCCACATTTTTTAACAAATGGTTCATTTAACACTTTGCCACTTTTCAATGTAATGGCTTGAACCTGTTCCCTAATGTTCCTTAAGATTAATTTCGGTTTTGCTGGTAACTCTTTATTTCCTAAGGTCCATTTGTTCGGCCATTTTAACAATTTGATTTTCTAAAGATCTAACAATTCCTTGTATTATGTTTTTAAATTGTTCCATCCTGTCCACCATTTTCTCATTAGCCACCTCCCAAGCCGATTTGTTTTGAAAAAATTCGGTGGTGTTTTCATCTTTGGTTCTCTCCATCTAAGATTTGAATGATTTCTCTACCCTGGATTATATGTAGGAGCAAAAGAATTATTAGAAGACAAAGGTTTATAGTTATCAACATATTGCACTTGTGCACAAACTGATGGATCATGAGAATCACCACACATATTACAATATGCAACGCTATATCATGAACCTTCTCGACAACTTAAGACATGCTTATTAAAAACGTTCATCATATTTACATGCTTATTTAAAATGTAGGCATCAAATTTTGACACACCATTTATTTTCTTTTTTTGGGGTTAAATTTTGATTTTTAAGCAAAAATGGGCAAATTCAACAAGTTCGGGGGAGGGCAAAATAGTAATTTTCAGCTGTAAGTATTTTTTCATTACTTTGGAGGTCTTAATTTTATATTTTATACTTTCATACATATTTTTTAAATTTCTATGATTTTTTCGGGTTTAACTGGTATTTTTTTGTATTTCACCAACACAGGGCAAAATGGTAATTTCGCCTCGTGAAAAACACTATTTTCACTCATTTTAAGTGTAAAATTTATTTTTCAAAGTTTTTAAGCATGTTTCTAAATTTTCTTATTTTTTCGAGGAACGATTGCTATTTTTTTGTAAATACCGCTTTTATGGACAAAATAGTCATTTCACAACCCGAACAGCATTTTCATCCAATTTTAAGCTCTAAACTTTATATTTTTTTGAAATCTATTTTAAATTTTTTGGGCAAATTTTGGAGTTCATTGTCATTTTTTGTATTAATTTTTATTTTTTGTATTAGAAATAACTTTTTTAGAATAAAATTATGATTTTTATTACTATTGGCATTTTTGTTATTTTGTAGTATTTTTGGAGGCCAAAACTGCTAACTCTATAAATACCCTCATTAAAATCAGAAAAGAATTCTAAAAACACATAAACTTTTTCCCATTGAGATTAAAACACACACACTATACATATTAGCCGATAGTTTTAATCTTGGATTACTGTTCATCATCTTCATCAGATGGTTGTAGGCTTCAAAAAGGTAATCACTCAACTTTTCTCTCTTGGTTTTTGATCCATTTTTTAATTTTAAATCTGATCGTGTATGCCTCCATTGATCGGAAAAGTGGAGGCATACATAAATTGAAAGACTATTTTGGGAGAATTTGATTTGAGTCGTGAATCAGAATCTACTGAATTCGACTTACAAAAAGTTAACAAGAGACTGTATCAGAGATTCAAGATGGCAATTCTCATATTTATATGTGCTAGTAGAACCAAGGGACAACCAAGTGGTGGCATTATCTTTGCAATTGTCATTGTTTTTCTCTTTTATAGATGCAATCACATCGCCATCAATTGAGGCTTTCGTCAAGAATAAAAACTGGAGCAATTTAATTTTTTTAAATTAATGATGGATTAATTAAGGGCATGATTTATTTCAAAGATTGATTTCAAAAATTGATACTCGGGGCAAATTTTTTGAGAAAAATTTGATTGCAAGATTAATTGTGATGTTTTATACTTGAAGCAAAATTTGTAAAAGACGGATTCATACTAGGATAAACTTTTTAGAATGATTGATTTGAAATAAATTTGGATTTTAAATGGATTAGATGCCATACACTGGGGCAAAAAATTTTGAAAATTTCAATTTTTGAGTTAATTTGGATGCAATGGTCGACAGGTGTTTTAAGTTTTCCCATATTTTAAATTTCTTTATGCATTTTGTCTAGCAGTTTGGACCTCATTATATATTTTTTTCCAAATCTAATAGCCCAGACTTTACATTCTATGATACCTGACAGTCTAAGATCATACATTTATTTTTTACATTTTTCAAGTCTGATAGCCTAGATTTTACATTCTATCAATGCTGACAGCTTAGAATCATGCATTTATTATTTACTTTTTCAAATCTGACAGCCAAACTTTGCATTTTATGATTTCTGACAATCCAGATTTATGCATTTATTCTTTACTTTTTCAAGTCTGACAGCTTAGATTTTGGATTTCATGATTTCTGACAGCCCAGGATCATGCATTTGTCATTTACATTTTTCAAGTCTGACAACTCTGACTTTGCATTCCATGAATCCTAACAGCCGAGGATGATGCATTTGTTATTTACTTTTTCAAGTTTGACAGTCCAGACTTTGCATTTCGTAATTCCTGACAGCTCAAGTTCATGCATTTGCCATTTACATTTTTTGAGTCTAACAGCCTAGATTTTGCATTCCATGATTCTTGACAGCCCAATTCATGCATTTATTATTTACTTTTTCAAGTCTGACAGCCCAAACTTTGTAATTCCATGATTCTTGACAGCCTAGGATCATGCATTTGTTATTTATATTTTTTAAGTCTGACAACCCAGATTTTGCATTCCATGATTCCTGACAGTCCAAGTTCATGCATTTGTTATTTGCTTTTTCAAGTTTGATAGTCCAGACTTTGCATTCCATGATTTCTAACAGTCTAGGATCTTGCATTTGTCATTTATATTTTTCAAATTTGACAACCTAGACTTTGCATTTTATGATTCTTGAAATCTAGGATCATACATTTGTTATTTATTATTTCAAGTTTGACAGCTCAAACTTTACATTCCATAAGTTCTAATAGCCTAGGATCATGTATTCGTTATTTACTTTTTCAAGACTGGCAGTCCAGACTTTGCATTTAGTTTATAAATTTATTTTGTCTAGCAATTTGGACTCGCTTTCTATCCATTTTAGTCTGGCAGTCTAAACTTTACATTTAGTTTATGAATTTATTTTGTCCAACAGCCTGAACTTGCTTTCTGTCCATTTTAGTCTAGGCAGCTCAGATTTTGTATTTATTTTATGAATTTATTTTGTCCAGCAGTCTAGACCCGCTTTCTGTCCATTTTAGTATGGTAGCCCAAACTATGCACTTTATTTTATCCTGACTAGCCCAAGATCATTGCATTTATTTTATCCAGTAGTTTAGACTCGCTTTCTGTTCATTTTATCCCTACAGCCTAAGATCATTGCATTTATTTTGTCCAATAGTCTGGACTCGCTTTCTATTCATTTTATCCTAGCAGCCCAAGATCGTTGAATTTATTTTGTCCAGCAACCTGGACTTCGTTTTTCATCTATTTTAGTTTAACAGCTCAGACTTTATATTTAGTTTATGAATTTATTTTGTCTAGTACCCTGGACCAGTTTTCTGTCCATTTTAGTTTGACAGCCCAGACTTTGTATTTATTTTATAAATTTATTTTGTCCAGTAGCTTGGACCCACTTTCTGTCTATTTTAATCTGGCAGCTAATACTTTGCATTTAGTTTATGAATTTATTTTGTCCAATAGCATGGATTCACTTTCTGCATTTATTTTATGAATTTATTTTGTCGAGCAGCCTAGGTACACATTTTGCATTTAGCTTATAAGTTTATTGTCCAACAGCCTAGATCGATTTTGGTTATTTTAGTTTAGCAATTCAAATATTACATTTCTTTCTTATTTTGATCACAAGTCTTGAAAAATTGAAATCTTTGTGTTATCATTTGCAGTTATGTTATCGTTTGCTGTCAACAGTTCACATGTATCTGAACTACATTTGACATGATTTCCGTCACCGGGATGCGTAGGTAGCTCTTTGAGGGCTTGGTCTCATGTTTTTCTATGTTCATGTGTTCATTGATTTACAGCTCACCACATTTTTATACTATGCATGTTTAGAGATTTTAGTTTACATTAATATCTGTTTTCACACTTAGGTGAGTCAATATTTAGTGTTGTCTATATTTTTGTTTGAAATCTCTAGGAGATTTTCGAAAAAGAAGGGCAAACTGTAGATACTAAATTTTGACACACCATTTATTTTTTTCTGTTTTGAGGTCAAATTCTAATTTTTAAGAAAAAAAGAGGCAAATTCAACAAGTTGAGGGGCAAAATAGTAATTTTTAGTTATAAATATTTTTCATTAATTTTGAGGGTTTTAAATTCATATTTTATATTTTTATATGTATTTTTTAAATTTTTATATTTTTTCGAGTTTAACTGGTATTTTTCTATATTTTGCCAGCATGAGGGCAAAATGGTAATTTCGCCACGCGAACACTATTTGCACTTATTTCAAGTCCAAAATTTACTTTTCAAAGTTTTTAAGCAAGTTTCTAAATTTTTTTAATTTTTTCGAGGGCGATTGCTATATTTCTGTAAATACTGCGTTCAGGGGACAAAATAGTCATTTCATACCCTGAATGCGTTTTTTTGCCTATTTTAAGGTCTAAAATTTATTTTTTTTGAAATCTATTTTGAGTTTTTTTGGTAAATTTTGGAGTTAATTCTCATTTTTGTATCAATTCTGATTTTTTGGGTCAAAAATAATTTTTTAGAATAAAATTAGGATTGTTATAACCAGTGGCATTTTTGTTATTTTGTAGTATTCTTAGAGGCCAAGACTGCTAGCTCTATAAATACCCTAATTAAAATAAAAAAATTCTAAAAACACATATTCTTTTTCCCATTGAGATAAAACACACACACTACACACACTAGCCTGCAGTTTCAATCTTGGATTACTATTCATCATCTTCGTCAAATCAGTTGCAGGCTTCAAAAAGGTAATCACTCAGCTTTCTCTCTTGGTTTTTGATCCATTTTTTTATTTTAAATCTGATTGTGTGTTCAATTTTATGATTAGTTGTTTGGAATTTTGGTTGAGATCTTTCTTAGCTTTTTCTTCTGGGTTTGTGTTCTTCACCATATTCTCCTCTGCAATTTCGCTTCCAATCGTCTCTTCTTCCCCCTCCACCATTTCACCTTCTATCCTCCATTTCCACCACTTCATCACCGTCTGCCACCATAGAACAACCCAATATCACCACTTCACCATCACAGCCCAATTCAATTTTACCATCTCGTGCAACGGCCCACCCTCACCAGCCATTATTCACTGTCTAAAACAACCAAAGCGCCTCCACAGACTAACCACCAATAATCATCAATCTCAGCTATCATCAGCACAGTAGCACCAATATTCAGCCTCACAAAACCATAAGCCATTCCTATACAAGTCGCAACCAAAATAACTGTCCACTATCAGCAATACCATTGATCAGATAGGACAATCATCGCAGGTAACCATAAATCACTCCCAATTTTTAGTGGCATATCCTCAAATCAGTCAAGTTAGGCCACCATTAACAACTCAAAATTGCCTCCACTCAACTAGCTTCAACCATCAATTACCACAGCCCCTGCAAAAACCCAAAATCAACAAACAACCCAAACAAATCCTCTCCTGTTACCACCCTCTCACAGCTCCTCAATTGAACCTCTCCACAGTTCTTATCCTTCCACTGCAACTGGTCACAAAACCTGCACAAAATCACAAACTCAGTCACAAAATTCCAAGCCACCATAGCTAAATTCACGGCCAACAACAGCCAATTTCCACCACAAAAATCCACAATCACCACTTGTCACCACTTGAACAGTTGCTTCCTTGTTTCAGAGTCCCCACCTTCAATCACCTCACAGACCACCCATTTCTACCAAGTCAAACCTGTCTCCACCTCCAAACACCTCTAATTGTCATTGCCTAGTCATCAAGATTACCCCTTACGCCACCAGAATCTCCCTCATCCATCGCCAAATCGAATCCACCCCTCACCATGACATCACCATCACCCAATTCCAACACAAATGGCCTCCCCTGTTACTACCGAAACAAAGCCAACACCACGAATCCTTACCTGGAACTATCATCCTCATAGTGACATACCACCGCTTATGGTTCCACAGCCACTATCACCTGAAAAATCACATAAAACAATATATATATATATATATGCATCAATCCTTCACGTACATACACACCTAAAATTGCATCAAAATCACAGTCCCACAAGCAACCAAAGCCAGAAACAAATAGACCATAGAACCCCATAACCAATGCCAGTTAGCCTACAAACAATCGACCAGCCCTACCACAGTCAAACCATACACCACCCGCCTGCAAAATCGGACCACCACCACGCCTATCCTCCATTGTTCAAAGAGTAATTACCTTAGGGAATGGTTTATGCTTGTAATGGGAAAGAGAGATCCGAGAAAGAGAGATGCTTCGGTTGGAGAATAGAGGGCTAGAAAGAGAGAAAGAAGGAGAGAGTTGGAACAAAAGAGAACAACAAGAAATAGCAAGACGAAGAGGAAGAGAGATAGAGAGACGAAAAAGAAAGAGAAAGAGTGAAGTGGAGAGGAAGAAGAGAGAAGAGCAGAGAGCGAAGGAAGGAAAGAAAGAAAACAAAGAATAAGATAAAGGCAAAGAAATCAGTGAAAAGGAAAGAGAGAAAACAGAGAGGTTAGAAAGAAAAAGTGGTGAGGGAGAGAGCGGAATTGAGAGATTTCTGGAAAAATGAATTAAGAGGAAAAGGGCTTGAGAATTGAACAAGACAAATTGGGGAAATTTGAAATCTGTTGTT
>JAMWEH010002229.1:0-14773 GCA_024721245.1 Mitragyna speciosa
TTGGATCTGACTATCTATTGGCACGAAGGTTGGTACATGGTACACTCGCTATTACATGTATTATGATACGGGCCAGCCTCTTTCAGTGACTGTTGGAATCTTTCTCTACACGATGGCATTTCTAGTTGGCCTTTCTTTTGATTAAATTTTAGTTTGGCAGGCCAAATTTTTCCCTTTCTCTTTCTCTTTCATGCCCACATGCGTTATCCCCTATAACATTTCATCTTTTTAATATAAAATAATTATAAGGGAAAATTACAGAAACCTCCCTTGAGGTTTTTAGACAATTTCACTTGGCACCCCTCAATTTTTAAAATTACAAAAACCTCTCTTGCATTTATTGTTTAGGTAACAAGACCTCCCTCTGTTAACACAATTTTTAAATGAAAATCTAAATTTTCCCTTCTTAATCTAAAAAATATATTATTTTCTTTACCACTTGAACTATAGCCACCACTACCACCAACTTAACAGACACCATCACTAGCAACCACAAAACAATCCCTCACCAATACCAATACACCACTACCAACCTAATTAGGAAAACACAAACAAAAAATCCATCTTGGTTTTACCATTTGAACAACATCCACAGCCACCACCATCAAATCACGCTAGCTCCATTTTTCATCAACCACCTCCATCACAAAGCAACTAGATTATAGAGGCAAAATTCATAGATATTCTCTAACTAGACACCCAAATCTATATGCTCAAAACCAATTATATGTTAGCAACTTAGTAACTTCCAAACCCTAAATTCATAAATTATTTTATATATAATAATAAGAATAATATATTATATTACAAAAAATTTTAAAAAATTTTTAAGCCCTTAGATGGGCTGCTAGTTGTGATTGTAGGAAGGAATAGAGAGGAAAAAGTAATGATAAGCCAAGGGTCATTATAGTCATTTTAGCAAGCCAAGGGAGTGTTTCAAACCTCGACGGTGCTAGACGAAATTGTCAGAAACCTCAAGGGAGGTTTTTGTAATTATTCCTAATAGTAATTGCTATGCAAGATATTTAAATTCAGTACTTGAATTTAGTTAAACTTTATTAATTCGACAACTTAATACTTTCAATACTTAAATTTTCGATATCAAAAAATTTAGATTTTAGACTTCAGTTTTTCCAAACAGGCTCTAAATTAGCAATAGACTAGTTGTAGTTTCTTCTATATATTTCTAAATTAAGCACTACATTATGGGTTAAAAGTATTGCTTTTAGCTATTATTATTTAGAAACTATATTTCTTAATAAGGGATAAAAAAGCTTTAACCATTTAAAGTAGAGTAAAAAACTTAATGATCACTAGATTATTTTCAGGGTTTACCCAGCAATCAAACTATCTCTTTGTTTCAATTTTGACTAATAAATTATTTCAAGAATCCACTCAGAGCTATCAACCATTTTTAATTTCAAATGAGCCATCAAACTATTAAAAGTAGTATAATTGAAAACATGCATTAGTTTTTGAGTGAATATCTTTTAGGAGTTCAATGACCATCGAATATTATCATTTTAAGAATTTAATGGTCAATGTAAAGTAAAAAATAATTTGGTTTGCCATAAGTAGACTATTAAAATAGTTTAGTAGCCAATTTAAAACAAAAAATAGTTTGTTAAATATAAATAAAAATGAAAATAATTTAGTAACCACAAAGATTTTTTCCACGTAAACTATTGAAAAAATATTTAGTTAATTGTCAATTAATTAAGAAAAAGTATTACTTTATATAAAATAATGCTAATACTTGACCTTGTTTTGAAATCCAATTTCAATTAAGAGAAAGTATTACTTAATAAAAATAATGATCATATTCCACCTTGTTTTGAAATCCAATTTGAAATTAATGTTATTATAAGAGTCAGATGCACCTGCAATAGTATATTAATGAATTGATATAAATAATTTCCTCTCATAAGAGTTACATTTAGTAAAAGTAAACAATTTGAACCCCCTTTCTTTTATTTTTTTTCATAATTGAATCATATCTAAATTTATTAAATTTCTAAACTGTATAGGGGATCTTGCATGTAATTAGTCAGTTGATTGTACTAACTGTGAAGGCTCGTAATTAACTTACTAAATATTAATGGTTTAATTATTTAGCTATTTCTTTAAATAACTATTAGAGTTAGGATATGTAGTGATGTAAAGTAGTTAAATTGGAATAAATCTACTTGTCAAATTTGTCACATTTGAAAATCCTAGAATCTAGTGATAATACAAGTAATTTACCAAAAACTTATTTGTTCACATTAACACATAATTTTAATCATTTAATTATTTATTTATTTGTGTGCTAATATTATTGTTAAGATTGATTTGGATAGGTAACGCTAATAATCAAATTAGTAAAATTAACTCACTGGGTTTTCGCACTTGAAAACCTAATTTTAAACGGTTACTAGTAAACCTAGTAGCAATTTCATTTCAGCTAGTTAAAAATTATGCATCCAATTATCTTAGTAATAATCTAAATAACAGATTAGGTGGATAGTTAACCTTAAGTAGTTTAATTTACGACAAGTAATTATAAAAAGAAATACATATATATATGTATATATACATGAATCTTAAGTAGTTTGGTTTATGATAAGTAGTTAGAGAGAGAGAGAGAGAGAGAGAGAGAGAGAGAGAGGAGAGAGAGGGAACAAGGGAAAAATATTTGGCCGATTAGGGCGACCAACTTGGCAACCAAGCTGAAGGTGGCAAGTATTTGGAGGAAGATGAAGAATTTAAGTGTGTTGCGCCTCATTTTTTTAAAGGGAAAAAGAAAGTGAAAAGAAAATAGTTTTTTCAAAAATGGTTTTAAAAATAACTTTTTTATTTTGTAATTTTTTTAAAACAAAGCAAAAGAAAAAAGGCCTAAGATGGGACTTGAAAAATGCGACAATTTGGAATTGAAAATAGAGTCCAAAAAAAGGTTTGTATGAAAAATAGAGTTGCCACTTGGTATTGAGTTTTGGTGTATCAAGTCACCAAAAAATAATTTTTAATGAAAAATTAATAAAAACAAGAAAAAACTTTTTTAGAAAAAAAATTTAATGAAAAAGAAAGATAAATAAGAAAACACTTTTTAGATGACTCCAAGTCTTTGGAAAACAAGAGAAAATGAGTTCAGTAGTCACAGTTGAAAAAAAGAAAGGTAAAGGTTTGCACCTAAGGCACCCTTCAATCTAGTAGAAACTAGTTGCAAGATTTAATCTAAATTTTCCTAATATAACCCTAATACTTATTACATTTGGATGTGCTACCTAAATGCAAAAACCTAGACCTAAAAAGAATATAGAGAAGGGCAAAATGTCCCTTCGAAGTTAAATAGGAATTATTGTATTAATTGTGGAACCCAAAAAGAAACCTTGAAGGGGTCACGAGTGATACAAAATGAGATGTGAATATCACAAAAAATATTGAAAATGTTGTGTTGCCTTATAATAAGTGCTTCATTTAGAGTTGAGAGTTAGACTCCTTTGGTGTATGCTTCACTTTATAGGACCATGACCCAAAGAATTCTCCATTCATTTGGATTTAGATATGTCAATGAAGCCCATTTGGTCCTTTCTTAATTTATCCTTTGGCTTCCACGACTTGCATATGTAAAACTTAGTACATCATCAAAATCATCAATCAAGTACATATCAAAAGTAGAAGATGGTTATTTCATCATATCATTCGATTCAAAATCAATCTCTTCATCTCTTTCTCTCAATTTTAATGTACCACTTTTGACATCTATTATTGCACTAGCAATAGCAAGAAAAAGGTCTATCACATATAATAGGGATATTAATATCATCCTCTATGTCTAAAACAACAAAATTTACCGGGATAATAAATTTGTCTACTTTCACATTTTCAAGAACACCAAGTGGATGCCTAATGGACCTATCGACTAGTTGCAATGTAATGTTTGTGCTTTGAACTTCTTTGAAACCTAGCCTTCTTGCAATTGACAAAGGAATTAATGAAACACTTGCACTTAAATCACATAAAGTATTAAAAAAATTCACATCACCAATGGTGCAAGGTGTAGAAAAACTCCTTGAATCCTTTAGTTTTGGTGACAATTTATTCTAGATCATAGCACTATATTCTTCCGTGAGTGCTGTTTTCTCAAATTCATTAAGACTTTTCCTCCTTGCCAACAAGTCCTTGAGGAACTTGTTATACTTGAGAACCTGCAAAAATGCATCTACAAAAGGAATGTTAACTTGTAATTTCTTAAGCATTTATGCAATTCTTCCCAATTCCTTTTCTTACTTTTCATTCTTAAGTCTTTGTGGAAATAGAACTTGTAGGGGAGTAGAGATAGTTTGCAATTTAGAATGCATGTTTTCATCATAAACCTTATTATCACTAATTATCCCTTTTCATTTTTCTTCTTTTTCATCTTTATCACTTCCACATTTTTTAACAAATGGTTCATTTAACACTTTGCCACTTTTCAATGTAATGGCTTGAACCTGTTCCCTAATGTTCCTTAAGATTAATTTCGGTTTTGCTGGTAACTCCTTATTTCCTAAGGTCCATTTGTTCGGCCATTTTAACAATTTGATTTTCTAAAGATCTAACAATTCCTTGTGTTATGTTTTTAAATTGTTCCATCCTGTCCGCCATTTTCTCATTAGCCACCTCCCAAGCCGATTTGTTTTGAGAAAATTCGGTGGTGTTTTCATCTTTGGTTCTCTCTATCTAAGATTTGAATGATTTCTCTACCCTGGATTATATGTAGGAGCAAAAGAATTATTAGAAGACAAAGGTTTATAGTTATCAACATATTGCACTTGTGCACAAACTGATGGATCATGAGAATCACCACACATATTACAATATGCAACGCTATATCATGAACCTTCTCGACAACTTAAGACATGCTTATTAAAAACGTTCATCATATTTACATGCTTATTTAAAATGTAGGCATCAAATTTTGACACACCATTTATTTTCTTTTTTTGGGGTTAAATTTTGATTTTTAAGCAAAAATGGGCAAATTCAACAAGTTCGGGGGAGGGCAAAATAGTAATTTTCAGCTGTAAGTATTTTTTCATTACTTTGGAGGTCTTAATTTTATATTTTATACTTTCATACATATTTTTTAAATTTCTATGATTTTTTCGGGTTTAACTGGTATTTTTTTGTATTTCACCAACACAGGGCAAAATGGTAATTTCGCCTCGTGAAAAACACTATTTTCACTCATTTTAAGTGTAAAATTTATTTTTCAAAGTTTTTAAGCATGTTTCTAAATTTTCTTATTTTTTCGAGAACGATTGCTATTTTTTTTGTAAATACCGCTTTTATGGACAAAATAGTCATTTCACAACCCGAACACATTTTCATCCAATTTTAAGCTCTAAACTTTATATTTTTTTGAAATCTATTTTAAATTTTTTGGGCAAATTTTGGAGTTCATTGTCATTTTTTGTATTAATTTTTATTTTTTGTATTAGAAATAACTTTTTTAGAATAAAATTATGATTTTTATTACTATTGGCATTTTTGTTATTTTGTAGTATTTTTGGAGGCCAAAACTGCTAACTCTATAAATACCCTCATTAAAATTAGAAAAGAATTCTAAAAACACATAAACTTTTTCCCATTGAGATTAAACACACACACTATACATATTAGCCGATAGTTTTAATCTTGGATTACTATTCATCATCTTCATCAGATGGTTGTAGGCTTCAAAAAGGTAATCACTCAATTTTCTCTCTTGGTTTTTGATCCATTTTTTTAATTTTAAATCTGATCGTGTATGCCTCCATTGATCGGAAAAGTGGAGGCATACATAAATTGAAAGACTATTTTGGGAGAATTTGATTTGAGTCGTGAATCAGAATCTACTGAATTCGACTTACAAAAAGTTAACAAGAGACTGTATCAGAGATTCAAGATGGCAATTCTCATATTTATATGTGCTAGTAGAACCAAGGGACAACCAAGTGGTGGCATTATCTTTGCAATTGTCATTGTTTTTCTCTTTTATAGATGCAATCACATCGCCATCAATTGAGGCTTTCGTCAAGAATAAAAACTGGAGCAATTTAATTTTTTTAAATTAATGATGGATTAATTAAGGGCATGATTCATTTCAAAGATTGATTTCAAAAATTGATACTGGGGCAAATTTTTTGAGAAAAATTTGATTGCAAGATTAATTGTGATGTTTTATACTTGAAGCAAAATTTGTAAAAGACGGATTCATACTAGGATAAACTTTTTAGAATGATTGATTTGAAATAAATTTGGATTTTAAATGGATTAGATGCCATACACTGGGGCAAAAAATTTTGAAAATTTCAATTTTTGAGTTAATTTGGATGCAATGGTCGACAGGTGTTTTAAGTTTTCCCATATTTTAAATTTCTTTATGCATTTTGTCTAGCAGTTTGGACCTCATTATATATTTTTTTCCAAATCTAATAGCCCAGACTTTACATTCTATGATACCTGACAGTCTAAGATCATACATTTATTTTTTACATTTTTCAAGTCTGATAGCCTAGATTTTACATTCTATCAATGCTGACAGCTTAGAATCATGCATTTATTATTTACTTTTTCAAATCTGACAGCCAAACTTTGCATTTTATGATTTCTGACAATCCAGATTTATGCATTTATTCTTTACTTTTTCAAGTCTGACAGCTTAGATTTTGGATTTCATGATTTCTGACAGCCCAGGATCATGCATTTGTCATTTACATTTTTCAAGTCTGACAACTCTGACTTTGCATTCCATGAATCCTAACAGCCGAGGATGATGCATTTGTTATTTACTTTTTCAAGTTTGACAGTCCAGACTTTGCATTTCGTAATTCCTGACAGCTCAAGTTCATGCATTTGCCATTTACATTTTTTGAGTCTAACAGCCTAGATTTTGCATTCCATGATTCTTGACAGCCCAATTCATGCATTTATTATTTACTTTTTCAAGTCTGACAGCCCAAACTTTGTAATCCATGATTCTTGACAGCCTAGGATCATGCATTTGTTATTTATATTTTTTAAGTCTGACAACCCAGATTTTGCATTCCATGATTCCTGACAGTCCAAGTTCATGCATTTGTTATTTGCTTTTTCAAGTTTGATAGTCCAGACTTTGCATTCCATGATTTCTAACAGTCTAGGATCTTGCATTTGTCATTTATATTTTTCAAATTTGACAACCTAGACTTTGCATTTTATGATTCTTGAAATCTAGGATCATACATTTGTTATTTATTATTTCAAGTTTGACAGCTCAAACTTTACATTCCATAAGTTCTAATAGCCTAGGATCATGTATTCGTTATTTACTTTTTCAAGACTGGCAGTCCAGACTTTGCATTTAGTTTATAAATTTATTTTGTCTAGCAATTTGGACTCGCTTTCTATCCATTTTAGTCTGGCAGTCTAAACTTTACATTTAGTTTATGAATTTATTTTGTCCAACAGCCTGAACTTGCTTTCTGTCCATTTTAGTCTGGCAGCTCAGATTTTGTATTTATTTTATGAATTTATTTTGTCCAGCAGTCTAGACCCGCTTTCTGTCCATTTTAGTATGGTAGCCCAAACTATGCACTTTATTTTATCCTGACAGCCCAAGATCATTGCATTTATTTTATCCAGTAGTTTAGACTCGCTTTCTGTTCATTTTATCCCTACAGCCTAAGATCATTGCATTTATTTTGTCCAATAGTCTGGACTCGCTTTCTATTCATTTTATCCTAGCAGCCCAAGATCGTTGAATTTATTTTGTCCAGCAACCTGGACTCGTTTTTCATCTATTTTAGTTTAACAGCTCAGACTTTATATTTAGTTTATGAATTTATTTTGTCTAGTACCCTGGACCAGTTTTCTGTCCATTTTAGTTTGGCAGCCCAGACTTTGTATTTATTTTATAAATTTATTTTGTCCAGTAGCTTGGACCCACTTTCTGTCTATTTTAATCTGGCAGCTAATACTTTGCATTTAGTTTATGAATTTATTTTGTCCAATAGCATGGATTCACTTTCTGCATTTATTTTATGAATTTATTTTGTCGAGCAGCCTATGTACACTTTTTGCATTTAGCTTATAAGTTTATTGTCCAACAGCCTAGATCGATTTTGGTTATTTTAGTTTAGCAATTCAAATATTACATTTCTTTCTTATTTTGATCACAAGTCTTGAAAAATTGAAATCTTTGTGTTATCATTTGCAGTTATGTTATCGTTTGCGTCAACAGTTCACATGTATCTGAACTACATTTGACATGATTTCCGTCACCGGGATGCGTAGGTAGCTCTTTGAGGGCTTGGTCTCATGTTTTTCTATGTTCATGTGTTCATTGATTTACAGCTCACCACATTTTTATACTATGCATGTTTAGAGATTTTAGTTTACATTAATATCTGTTTTCACACTTAGGTGAGTCAATATTTAGTGTTGTCTATATTTTTGTTTGAAATCTCTAGGAGATTTTCGAAAAAGAAGGGCAAACTGTAGATACTAAATTTTGACACACCATTTATTTTTTCTGTTTTGAGGTCAAATTCTAATTTTTAAGAAAAAAAGAGGCAAATTCAACAAGTTGAGGGGCAAAATAGTAATTTTTAGTTATAAATATTTTTCATTAATTTTGAGGGTTTTAAATTCATATTTTATATTTTTATATGTATTTTTTAAATTTTTATATTTTTTTCGAGTTTAACTGGTATTTTTCTATATTTTGCCAGCATGAGGGCAAAATGGTAATTTCGCCACGCGAACACTATTTGCACTTATTTCAAGTCCAAAATTTACTTTTCAAAGTTTTTAAGCAAGTTTCTAAATTTTTTTAATTTTTTCGAGGGCGATTGCTATTTTTCTGTAAATACTGCGTTCAGGGGCAAAATAGTCATTTCATACCCTGAATGCGTTTTTTTGCCTATTTTAAGGTCTAAAATTTATTTTTTTTGAAATCTATTTTGAGTTTTTTTGGTAAATTTTGGAGTTCATTCTCATTTTTGTATCAATTCTGATTTTTTGGGTCAAAAATAATTTTTTAGAATAAAATTAGGATTGTTATAACCAGTGGCATTTTTGTTATTTTGTAGTATTCTTAGAGGCCAAGACTGCTAGCTCTATAAATACCCTAATTAAAATAAAAAAATTCTAAAAACACATATTCTTTTTCCCATTGAGATAAAACACACACACTACACACACTAGCCTGCAGTTTCAATCTTGGATTACTATTCATCATCTTCGTCAAATCAGTTGCAGGCTTCAAAAAGGTAATCACTCAGCTTTCTCTCTTGGTTTTTGATCCATTTTTTTATTTTAAATCTGATTGTGTGTTCAATTTTATGATTAGTTGTTTGGAATTTTGGTTGAGATCTTTCTTAGCTTTTTCTTCTGGGTTTGTGTTCTTCACCATATTCTCCTCTGCAATTTCGCTTCCATTGTCTCTTCTTCCCCCTCCACCATTTCACCTTCTATCCTCCATTTCCACCACTTCATCACCGTCTGCCACCATAGAACAACCCAATATCACCACTTCACCATCACAGCCCAATTCAATTTTACCATCTCGTGCAACGGCCCACCCTCACCAGCCATTATTCACTGTCTAAAACAACCAAAGCGCCTCCACAGACTACCACCAATAATCATCAATCTCAGCTATCATCAGCCACAGTAGCACCAATATTCAGCCTCACAAAACCATAAGCCATTCCTATACAGTCGCAACCAAAATAACTGTCCACTATCAGCAATACCATTGATCAGATAGGACAATCATCGCAGGTAACCATAAATCACTCCCAATTTTTAGTGGCATATCCTCAAATCAGTCAAGTTAGGCCACCATTAACAACTCAAAATTGCCTCCACTCAACTAGCTTCAACCATCAATTACCACAGCCCCTGCAAAAACCCAAAATCAACAAACAACCCAAACAAATCCTCTCCTGTTACCACCCTCTCACAGCTACTCAATTGAACCTCTCCACAGTTCTTATCCTTCCACTGCAACTGGTCACAAAACCTGCACAAAATCACAAACTCAGTCACAAAATTCCAAGCCACCATAGCTAAATTCACGGCCAACAACAGCCAATTTCCACCACAAAAATCCACAATCACCATTGTCACCACTTGAACAGTTGCTTCCTTGTTTCAGAGTCCCCACCTTCAATCACCTCACAGACCACCCATTTCTACCAAGTCAAACCTGTCTCCACCTCCAAACACCTCTAATTGTCATTGCCTAGTCATCAAGATTACCCCTTACGCCACCAGAATCTCCCTCATCCATCGCCAAATCGAACCACCCCTCACCATGACATCACCATCACCCAATTCCAACACAAATGGCCTCCCCTGTTACTACCGAAACAAAGCCAACACCACGAATCCTTACCTGGAACTATCATCCTCACAGTGACATACCACCGCCTATGGTTCCACAGCCACTATCACCTGAAAAATCACATAAAACAATATATATATATATATATGCATCAATCCTTCACGTACATACACACCTAAAATTGCATCAAAATCACAGTCCCACAAGCAACCAAAGCCAGAAACAAATAGACCATAGAACCCCATAACCAATGCCAGTTAGCCTACAAACAATCGACCAGCCCTACCACAGTCAAACCATACACCACCCGCCTGCAAAATCGGACCACCACCACGCCTATCCTCCATTGTTCAAAGAGTAATTACCTTAGGGAATGGTTTATGCTTGTAATGGGAAAAAGAGATCCGAGAAAGAGAGATGCTTCGGTTGGAGAATAGAGGGCTAGAAAGAGAGAAAGAAGGAGAGAGTTGGAACAAGAGAGAACAACAAGAAATAGCAAGACGAAGAGGAAGAGAGATAGAGAGACGAAAAAGAAAGAGAAAGAGTGAGGTGGAGAGGAAGAAGAGAGAAGAGCAGAGAGCGAAGGAAGGAAAGAAAGAAAACAAAGAATAAGATAAAGGCAAAGAAATCAGTGAAAAGGAAAGAGAGAAAACAGAGAGGTTAGAAAGAAAAAGTGGTGAGGGAGAGAGCGGAATTGAGAGATTTCTGGAAAAATGAATTAAGAGGAAAAGGGCTTGAGAATTGAACAAGACAAATTGGGGAAATTTGAAATCTGTTGTTTAATGTTGAACTACTAGTTTTGAGACGACCGAACTAGGGGCTATGTTCTTTTGTTGGATTTTGGTTTTAGTTCTTATCTTTGGTTTTATTTACTTAATTGTTTTCTTTTGGGATTTATTCCTAAGTTGGTTAAAACACTTGACTTAATTAAATTAGTTTAGTTATTTAGTTTAATATAATTTAAGTTTTAATTAGCCATCCTATTATATTAAATTGTTATAATATAAGCATTTATGTCTTGGTCCTTTAAGATTTGGATTATTGTTACTATGCCATGGAGCATTTTTACTTACATTTTTAAGTCTTTAATTTTATGATTTGACCTCTCAGATTTTTCATTCCTTCAATTAGGTCCTGTATTTTGTATTGTACCCCTGTTAATATTGCTGGAATTTCCATCTTTGAGGCCCATACTTGCTAAAATTTTATTTTTGTCCTTTTTACTTAGTGTTACTTTACAATTGTGTCCCATTGTTTGTTTAAATTTATGATTTGGCCCCACATTTGCTGGAATTATAATTTTGCCCCCTAATTTTGCCTTAATTTTTTATTGTAGCCCTCAGGCTTACGTGAATTTCCAATTTTATCCCTTAAGCTTTATTGAAATTTATTTTTAGTCCCTTTAGTTTCATAGAATTTACATTTTACCCTTATTTTCTTAAGATTTCATATTTTAGCCATTATTTGTTTATATTAAGGTACCTTGACATGTTGTTTGTGTTCTTTAAGCATTTGTACCGAGTCTTCAAAGAGGTATCCTTATTTCCTGGTAATTTCTCTTTATGTCCTCCAATTTGCCCTTATATGATTTATTATGTATTTTTTTGTATGTCGCTTATTTTACATGCTTGTTGCATATTTGTTTACTTTATGCTATTTAATTTTAAATTTTATTATTTGGCCAAAATGTACTATTTTTGTATTTAGTTAGTAATAGCTAGATAATATTTCTCATATTTTTAGCAAAAACTTTGTATTTAGATGGCAAGTGTAATAGATAGGTCATTTTTACATTTTTCCCCCTAAATTGTAGCTAATTCCCCTCGGTGTAATAGTTAGGGCTTATGTACTTTTGTGTGCTTATATGTTTTTACCGCTTTCATTAGGATTTTTGCATCTAGAATATCATGTTTATGTATCATGTGCTTTTATATGTCTTTATGTGTTTATTTGCTTTCTATTCATCCTTTATTATTTCAATTATCGTTTTATTAGTTTTATTATTCCATCACCACATTAGTCCAACGCTAGTTGTGGTTTTCTCATTTCCTCGCTAGTCCAATGCTAGTGAGGAATTCCTAAAAATGGCTAGTGTGACAGCCCCACCTTGCCCAGAGGCGCACCAAAGGGCTTAGCGGACTGCCTGCCTAGCTCTCGCCAGGGCTCGATGCACGCACTCACTATGAAAATTCAAACGTACTTAACTTAAAATAAAATAACATGAAGTGATATGGAATAAAATAAAACAAACTCTTATTATTTAACTTGAAGATACAAGTCATATCAAAAAGTTACAAGTCATAATGTACATAATTTTTTTTTCACAATAATAGCCTAACATAATGCGACTATTACAACACTAAAACACTTATAATAACCCAAAAACCAGTTGATCCAGCTTTAATTTTTCAGTTGACCTGAGTAAAGGAAAACAAATAAAATGGAATGAGCTATAATAGCCCAGTGAATGTCCAATTCATGCAATCATACCAAGCACTCATGATTTAGGTCATTAAAAATAATCAATAAATTAAATAAACAATATATGAGCAATTTAATTCACATGTAGTCACTGGCGGATACAGGGCTCAACTACGGAAGCAAGCTTAACCGTAGAGGAGCAGGTACTGATCATGTCGCCACGATATTTAGACCGAGATAATAGCTCAGGTCTTTATCAAGGAACATATCAGTTTTATCAATCACAAGCCCTAACCGCCAAACACCTTATAACCTCCGTACAAGCTACCACATCCGGGGGAGAAGAATCTCAACCCTGGAGGGCCAACACACAATCAAGAAAGTTCATTCCGGAGTTGGCCTCTTTGAGGATTCACAACTCAAAAGGAAAGAACATCACACCCTAAAACACCCAGCACCTTATGTCCTCCCACTTGCAGCCCGGTTGACTAACCGTGAAATAACAGTGACGTTAGTCACGGTAGTCTCACACACACAAATAACATTTTAAATAATAAAGGCGGTAACACATTGTGGAATAGATGCGATAAAGTACACATCTTTCCTCAAATAACACATGTACTCACATAATATTTGCAAGTTAAGCATAATAGTCACAAAATAAAGTTATCACATTCCATGCATCATGCACACATAAAGACACTCACCTGGTGCCTAAGAAAATATCTCGTAGAAAGGTCGGGTCTCACTATTGGATCCTGCAATTTGAAAGAAATAATCTAATGAAAAACTCAATTTAAACCCTAATTAATCTAGTAAGAAAATTTCAAGAAATACCCCATTAAATTCTAGTTTTTTTTTCTAGGGTTTAGGGTTTAGGGTTTAGGGTTTAGGGTTTAGGGTTTAGGGTTTAGGGTTTTCATTCTAGGGTTTTTATTTTAGGGTTTTCTAGGGTTTTTCTAGGGTTTTTCTAACAAAAATTGGGCATTATTTCCCCTAGATTTCGGCCCTTCCAAACTTGTTTTTCATCAAGATTTCAATCATCCAACCCATAATTCATCAAGTTCTACCACTTCTTAGTTCAATCCAAACTCAAATTCAATCAAAATCTCACTAAATTTCAAGGATTAAGCTCCAAGAACTTTCACCCAAATAACATGTTCTTCATGAAATTTCAAGGTTCCAATACCACATACTAGTCTATTTAACCACAAGAACACTTTATCTAACAAGTACATATCAAGTTCTAACTAATTTCTTCAAGTAATCTTAACAAGAACTTGGTATTAAACTTGAATAAAAACTAATTAAAACATGAAATTAATAAGGTAGGTTCATGGTAAATACCTTAGATATGCTTAGAATTTTGCTTAGAAAAGATAGAAGTCCACTTCCTATGGTGGATTTGTTCCAATTTGAGAGATGAAAGTCCAAGAAATTTGAGAGCAAAAATGGGGAAAGAAGAAGAAAAGGCTTGGCCGGCCAAAGTGAGAAGGAAAAGAGAGAGAAATAGGCTAGGAAAATGAAAAAGAAAAGAAGAAAAGATGGGAAAAATGGTGGTCCAATTAAATCCTTACAAGAGTAAAGTAAATAGTTAGTCATTTAATGCAAGAATGGCCACTTGAATTAATTTAATTGGTGAAAATTAATAACTCTTATCACTTATATATATTCAATAAATAGACATAAATTATTAAGGCAAATTAGGACAAAAATAGAAAGAGGAAAACCGGCCACAAGAAGAAAAAGAAAGAAAAGAATTTCGGCCCAAAGAAAAGAAGAGAAATTTCGGCCAAAAGAAAAGAAAAGAAAAAGGAGAATTTTCGGTCAAGGGAAAAGAAAATAAAGTGAGAAAATAATTGAGATTTTCAAGTAAAATTGAGCTAAAATTCAAGTAATCAAAAGACTAGAATATAATAAAAATAAGCTAATCAAAATTTGAACACTAGTATAAATTAAATGGTCAAATGAAATTATTCTAACTTTAGTACTTAGGTATTCTTGCTTACTAATGAAACC
>JAMWEH010002015.1:0-12090 GCA_024721245.1 Mitragyna speciosa
CCAAAAAACTCTTCACATCTTTCTGCGTCTTTGGTACTGGCATTTCGCGTATGGCCTTTATCTTGGTAGGATCTATCTTCAATACCCTTCTTACTGACAATGAAACCTAAGTAACTTAGCCAGCAGGAGACCCGAAAGCACATTTTGCAGGATTCAGCTTCAGATTATACCTTCTTAATCTTTCAAACAGCTTTCTCAAATCTCCTAAATGGTCCTTCTGATCTTTGGACTTGACTATAATAGTCATCCACGTAGACTTCTATCTCCTTGTGTATCATGTCATGAAACAGTGTAGTCATAAGTCCTTTGATAGGTAGGCTCCAGTATTTTCAATCAAAAGGGCATAACTCTGTACAAAAATATTCCCACGAGAGTCATGAATGCCGTCTTTTCTCGATCTTCTCTGGCGAACCAAAAAGTTGATGATATCCAGCGAAACAATCAATAAATGAATCCATTTCATGCCTAGCAGTATTGTCCAACAGGATGTGAATGTTAGGTCAAAGGAAAAGTCATCTTTGGACTGCTTTGTTTAAATCTCGATAATCCACATCATACTCGCACTTCACCAGACTTTTTGGGAACCGGAACCATATTTGATAGCCAATGGGATAGTGAGACACAATGATGATTTGGGGCATTGAATTGTTTGACTATCTGCTCTTTGATTTTGAGGCTCATTTCAGGTTTGAATTTGCGAGGTTTCTGTTTCACTGGAGGAAAAGTTTGGATCTGTGGGCAATTTATGAACTACTATGTCTGTGGAGACCCCAGGCATATCATCATAGGACCATGCAAACACATCTGGAACAGCGTCAAAAATTCAATCATCTCTCTTTCTTTGGCTCTTGTTTCAAATGAACACTGATTTTAACTTCTTTAACTTCTGTCTCAGTGCCAATATTGATAGTTTCTGTTTCTTTCCAAGTTAGGCTTGGGTTTTCTTCGTATTGTTCCAGATTCTTAGATACAGAGTCATAATCTTCTTCGATATCGCTCTCACTCTCATTAACGGTTTGCATTATTTCAGAATTTAGAGAGATATCGAAGTTGAACTTGTCAGTTTCAAACAAAGTGACATCCAAAGGATCATAGACAGTTATTTTCGGCCATCTGAAAATGAAACAAAATATGCAAACATAAATAAATAAACACAAATAGACAACTTTTGAATGAAAACTTGCATTTTCAAAAGAAGATGTTTACAATCATAAGCTAGCATTAGCCTTTGAGAAAAGATAAATAGCATTTCAATATTTTAGGACAAAAAAACTTTCTCGATATAACAAAAGAAATTGAGAATAGTTTCTTTCAAAAGCTAATGCGATAAAGTCAGAGCCTAACACTAAAACAAACTTTGAGAAAGTAATTCATTTCAGGGCTCCATCTAGAAATGAATTTTGAACAAAAGACAATCCCAAATTTACCGAAACTCCCTCCGAACAGGGAGATAATCAGATGTCCAATTGTTCAATGACTCTTTCCTCGATTTCCTCAAAGTCAGTAGCATCAGACGATTCTTCTGTACCAGTCATTCCAATGAAAAGACGGCTCATCCCCTCTTCAACATCATAATCCTCATTGCATATTTCAGAAATAACAACCTTGGATGCCCTTGAAAAACTGTGATACAATGGAGGAACATAGAGTGAGACCTGCCTTCCTTCCTTTTCAGCCCTTTTTCTCTCCTTCATCTCCTTCAAATCCTTACCTGTTGGGTGAAAACCAAGCCCAAAGGTATTTTTCTGTTCCATTAGTTGAATAGGTTCCGTAATTCCCTGCAGCATCTTTCCAATACCCTTTCCCTGGCCGGTAGTCTGCCCTGATCAGTTCCTTAGCTATCATGATACTCGCATTAGGCAATAAGGGCTCCACAGGTGGCTTTCCTTCCGGAATCCAATTGACAGATACAATATCTGAAGCACGAAATCCCCCGATCAAGTGATAGCTTATCCTTCGCCTCTTCAGCATGCCCCCGATTCACCATCATAGTGCAATCATCTTCCGCAAAAATAGTGATCAGTCTATCATCCATAATGAATTTTACCATTTGATGCAGAGATGACGGTACTGATCCAGAAGAATGAATCCACGGCCGCCCTAACAAAACATTGTATATGCCGGAAAAATCCATGACCTGGCAGGTAACCTGATATTGAGCTGGACCCATCTCGAGCACTAAATCAATCTCTCCTATAGTCTCCTTCCTCGAGCCATCGAACCCTCTAACAACGGTCAGTGATTGGCGAACTTGTGACCGTGAATATCCTAGCTTTTGTAGAGTGTTCCATGGGCAGATGTTCAGTGCAGATCCGTTGTCAATCAAAACCCTAGGCAAGTATCTTCCATTGCACCTCACAGAAATGTATAAAGCCTTGTTATGCCCCTTCCCTTCAGGAGTCAATTCATCTTCAGAAAAGGCGATCTGATTAGATGCCAAAACATTCCCTACTATCCCGGCTAGCTTCTCAGTGGGAATGTCCGTGGGAACATGAGACTCATTCAAAACTTTTAAAAGAGCCTCTCGATGCAGCTCAGATGTCAACAAAAGATTTAGAATTGAAATTTGTGCTGGCATGCGGCTCAACTGTTCCACCACTTTGTACTCACTTTTTTTCAAAATCTTCAAGAATTCTTCCGCTTCCTTCTCATCAACTGGCTGTTTAGGGGGTAGTGTGCTCTCTTTTCCTTTTGCTGGAATAACAATCTCTGGTTCTACCATCACTCTCCCCGATCTCAAAATTGCAGAGACATTATTATTCACTTCAGAATTTTCGTAATTCCATGGAACCCTCTGCAAATCCTCAACGAGCATTTGTTCAGGCACATCAACGATTTCTGGTTCTGGAATCTCTAACTCAAACGGCACAACATCTAGGACAAATGGCTGGGCTGATGAGTTGGCGGCAGACAGGACTTCTTTTAACACAACCGGCTCTTTTGGTTGGGTTACAGGTGATGCCAACTTTCCTGCCAAAATGTCATCCATATACTGACTCATGAAGTCTTTTCTTGACATCGTCATTCTATCTCGCATGTCATCTCTATCAGTAACACCCACCGTCTCTTCAATCGCAACTATCATCTCAGAAGGGTCACCAAGTGTTTCATCTAAAGCAATCATTCCAACAGTAGACCCGTGCTGAGGCAAAGGATTGTTATCCACATTTGGGGCCTGCCCTCTCCCTCTTCTCAATACTATCTCTCCATCGTCAATCATATCTTGAATTTTGTGCTTCAAAGCCCAACAGTTAGCCGTGGGGTGCCCACGACCTCCCGAATGGTAAGCACAGACGGCTTGGTGATCATAGTCGTGGGGTAACCCGTTAGGAAAAGTTTTCTGAGGTATAGTGCCAATTTTGCCCGCTGCTCTCAGTTGGTCATATATCTGGTCTAGAGGACGACCAAGGGGAGTGAAAGCCCTAGGCCGTCTTTGTGGGAGGTTGGCTGGACCGGTTGTATTTGGGGGCTGATTGGGTGTAGTATAGTTGTTAGGGTAAATAGGTCTCGGGCGGTTTTGCACGGGTGGGCGAAAGTTATTTTGTGTGGGTCGAGGGTTTCTGAAACATGGGTTGAGTGTTTGGATAAAATGGTTGGGCATTTACTGGTTGGGCTTGGGTATTGAAAACAGGTTGAGGGTACTGGGGATAAGCAGGTGAGGGATGTGCCAACTGAGGGAATCGTGGGTATTGAGAATGGTAATTTGGCTTGTTTTGGAACCTGGGGTTGAAATTTGGGCCTTGATTTATCACAAAAGATATTTCTTCTTCTCTTTTCTCAGGCTTTTTCCCAACTGCTTTCTTCAGATTATTGCCATTTTGCAACGATTCAACTTGCAACTTCACAGCAGCCATGTCTACTACCTTTCCCTTCTTCACCCCTCTCTCAATAGCTTCTGCTTGCTCAATAACCTGGGCGAAGGTCTTTCCAATTGAGCCTACGATGGCCTGGTAGTAAGGTGGGTCTTGGGCATCGATAAATAATTTTACCATTTCGTTCTCATCAATTGGCGGATTTACTTTAGCTGCCACACTCCGCCAACGCTGCCCATAAGCTACATAACTTTCTGAGGGCTTTTTCTTCAATTCTACCAGTGAGAATCTATCCGGCACCAAATCACAGTTGAACTCATACTGTTTGATAAATGCTCGGGAGAGGTCGGTCCAGTTTCGGATCTTTGAAAAATCCAACTTCAAATACCATTCTAATGCATCCTTCTCCAAACTCTCTCCAAATAGCCTCATCGGCAATTTCTCATCCCCGGTCGGCTTGCCCAACTTGTTGCAGAACATCTTAAGGTGCACAACAGGGTCGCCAGCACCGTTGTATTTAGAAAATTCTGGCACCTTAAACTTTGGAGGCAGTTGAGTATCAGGGAACATACAGAAATCATCGTAATTCAAACCGCCGTACCGATCCAATCCCTGGCTCTCTCTGATGAAATCATCGAATCTCTCCAATCTTCGCAACAGGGCCTTTTCTGTCATGCCTGGATTCTCATCCCTGTTATACGGCTCCACATCCACTCCTACTTGATACCCCGGGTCTAGCACAAATTGATGTGTGTTGAGGTTCGGTAGTGGTTGAGTGTTCAGAGGGAAATGGTTGGCTTGTTGTGCATATTGTGGTTGGTTCAGAGTGTTTTGGGTGTGTCTAGGACTGGGTGGGATTGGAACAGTCATTTGAGGGTTTTGAGTGTTTGGGGGTGGAGGAGCCATCTGAGTATTTTGGGTATTGAGGAGTGGGGTTTGTACTGGAATAGCTGAGACATTGTTATTCGCATCCGGGGCATTTCCGCTCACATCAGATTGGGATTGTGGAGGTTCTCGAATGACCGGTGCAGCAGAAGTAGAGCCGTTGTTGTTCATGTTACTGATGAAGTGGGCAATGATCTGACTATGGGAAGACACTTCATGAGTCATATTATTCATCTTGGCCAACATTTCATCCATCTGAGCCCTCAACGCCGTTAACTCTGAAGACTGATTCCAGCAGGTCCCTCGAATGATTCAGTAGGGAGCACTCATGTTTATATGTAGCTGTCTAGTACGGGACCGTGTACGAATGGGGCTTCGGTGAAAAGAAGCTATGTTTTACAAGTACCTGAAATGTACACCAGAAAGAAGAAAGGTTTAGTCGCCCCATCGTCATTGTCACTGTCAATTTTATTATCACAAAGAAAAAGGAAAAGATTAAAGTTAGTAAGTATATAAATAATTCGGTGCATGTCCTAGGAGGTGCCCTTATTATGCCAAGGGTAGGCCTAATCATGAAATGCAATCCTTTAGGGTGAGACCCCCCTTCAGTATTGGAGTGAGAAGCATTTCAGTTTGGTAATTTAGCCAATGTTCATTCCACTTGATCATTAAAAGAAAATACTCCACTACTTTTACAGCCAGTCAGACATAGTGAAGCAAAATAGTACATCATTCGGTCAACTCTCCTATACAATCTAAGACTCTTTTCAGTTGGTCCTCTAGGCGTTGAGCTTTGCTGCGATCTGGCTCCCAAGAGTATCTGTTCATCGTGTGATTGATGTTATCTTTCAGCTCCAAACATTTCCTCTTCTTTTCTCGTAGTTCTTGTTTCGCTTCTGTGTAAAGTTGCTTGACAGATTCATATGCTTCCTTGTTCTTTTCAGAATTCTGCTCTGCTTGTATTAGTTCACGATCTTTCATTTCTAACAGGGTTCTTAATCGAGCAATCTCTTCAGCAGGATCAATGACAACTTGTCTTGTTGAAGTATTTTGATTGTTGAGCCACATCTCATACTGCGGAGTGGTAACAGGAGTAACCCTGTTTTTTGCATCGAACGGTAAGTTTTGGTCTGTACACTGGCTTTCCCATGCTTTCATCAGCTCTGATCTTCTAGGAATCTCAGTGGGACAGTTTCCTTTGTCAAAGATAATGAGAAAGTCTGATAAATCAGGTGTCGGCGGTAATCCTTGGATACGCCCTAACTGTCGAAGAAATCTTTTCGGAGTGTAAGCGGCAATGCCCTGAGTCCCTAGTAGCGGTATGAAATCGGCCAACTTAGTACGGAGAGCAGCTTTGATGCAGTCTGTCCAATCCAGAACCCATCGAATCCTTCGATCAGGTATCGTCATCAAAAAGTCTAGACATTCTAAAGCTGTCCTCATCGAGCTATTTCCTTCCACCCTTTTGTGATGCGTGACTATCCAGTTGTATCCGATCAATGGCAAACTGTTGGGAATAGCCGAGTGACTCTTGAAGTGTTCCATGGCCCAAATGTGTAAGATCCTGTTGGATGCATGAAAGAAATTGGTTTTCCTTTGGCAATTGGTGCAGGCAGTGAATATATCGGCTAACACAGTTGGCACTATAGAAGTCCTTTGACCTCCGATTCCAAAGAAAAGATCGGAGATGAGCTTAGTTATCTTAAAACTGATTTTTTTGTCTTCTCTTGGAAATAAGTAAGTTCCTGCCATGGCATACCCATACACCCAAAGTCTCTTGTGCGCCCATGCTGCCTTGGATGCAAGCGTGAAATCCCCTGAATACTTCTCAAACCCGTCCTTATCTGCAAACCTATCAAACAAGAATTTCACACTTATACTCTGATCGGAGCCTTGTAGTGCAGACTCCCTCAATCCAGCGAAATGGCAGAACTCGGCTTTTCCAGAAACAAATGGAAAGATTACGGTTGTCCGTTCTACTGGCAAATTAAGTAAACCGGCTACCTCTTCAATTGTAATGGTCAATTCCTTGTCTCTAATCCTAAATGCTGAGCAATCAGGGTCCCACAGATGAATCAGAGCTTCCACCAAACATCCGTTTGTCTCTATTTCCTTGAAGTCACCAATGGGTCCTAAAAATGCTGCTACTTGGTTGATCTCACTAGGCAGGAGGAGCCCTGGCCACCTCCGGACTTCAGGTAGGACTGTTAGCATTTGCTTGATGCGTCGTGGGTTATTCATTCTGGTGCAAAAATATGACTTTATCAGATCACCTTACCTGGGGTCTCACCCATCAGGATTTACTGAAATTTAAACGTGCAATGTCTTTTAGGGTTACGTACCCGAGACAAAAGGATGGCCTTCCTATCATGGGATTCCCAAAATGGCATTCCCTCTAGGGTTTATGTATGATGCCAGTTTATTAAAGCAAGCTAAAATATACAAAAAATGTCAAATTTGAGAAGGTGATGTGGAATTTTCTTTGAGAAAGATGGATCATGAACTGTAGAAAAGAAATTATTGACTCTAAAAATGTTTGATTGAAAAATCGAACCTACAAGAGGTTACGGGACACAACGTTGAAAGAAAACAAAAGTCCTGACTTTATCTAGAAATATACAAATCAAAATGTCAATTTATTAAAATCCAATGAAATATGTGCTAAAATCGCCTTTTGTGTAATGTGGGATGGGAGGGCGGGGGGATGCGGCAAAAACGACATGTTAATTTTTGAAAAAGGGTAAATACAAGTTGTGCAAAAATTTGACCATCTGAGTGCAGTTATTAACTAAAAAATTAGTTCGAGTAAAATTGACAAGTACAACAAAAATGAGTAAACTTTGAAAAGGATTTAAAAACTAAGGATTTAAAAACTAAAATTTTTATTCAAGAATATACAAGACGAAAAAATCAAATTTTTAGGATTTTTAAGAAATTCACAATGATTGATCTCTTGGGTATTTATAACAAAATGCAATTTGCAGAAAATTTATGAAATTCTATTTCCATCTTTCTCGAAGACATTAATTATCAAAATGAAATTTAAACGTGCCAAAAGAGGGTTGTTTCTTATGAGAGCACCATGCCAGGGCTCTTTGTTCTATGGTTGTGAATGCAATCAAAAATAAGAAGGAAAGAAATTGCGTTAGTTTATTCACATAACACATTGGCAAGAACAAATAATACACATAGATAACAATAAATGACATAATAAGGAAAGTAAAGGAGGTTGGTTCCCTCCTCTCGTGCCTGGTGTACCTGATAGGGAAAGGCTGACTCTACCCTAAGTTATCCTACATGGATGCATGAGGTTGGGCTCACTAATGCATCTAAACTCGATTAAGCTGTTGGCTCCCAAGCCTTCAGACCTAAGGGTAAGGGTCATCAATCCCAAAACCCTTGGTCGGTGGCTCGAGTGATCCCCTGGACACTGCTACGCGCACGTCGGGCCACGGCCACATGTCCAAGCGAATCGATTTTTAAAGCCCAAATCTCTAGACTTGTGGACTCAAGCCAAGAGTTTGGGTGATCTCCTAGACAATGTTACGTGCACGTCGTGCCACGGTCACATGTCTAAGTAGATCAATCCTAATTCCTAAAGGGACGAGTGGGTGACAACCACCAAAAGATAGAAACGGTAAAAACATCGAATGCACGTATGAAGTGCTCCTTATGAGAGGAAGGAATGTAATATTAACACGCGTGGGCTCTAAGGGTGATTGACCCCTTCCCCAAATGCAAGCGCGGTCGAGTAAAGCAGTAACAAGTGAATAAATCATACATACATCACATAAGTAGCCGAGAGACGGGAAGTGCAAGATGCAAAAGAAAAACCTAAAAACCTAGAAAAATAGAAATGCAATCCTAAGCATCCAAATGCAATAAAATGAAAGGGTTAGAAAAAGAATAAAATGACTAAACCTAGTGCTCGGACTCACTAGTGATCCCCAGTGGAGTCGCCAGCTGTCGCGCCCCATTTTTCGAAAATAAATAGAAAGTGTAAAGAAGATGTCGGGAAAAGGGAAAAGGAAGTATTAAATGTAATGTTGTGGTTATTAAAAAAAACGTGTAAATTTTTGTAAAAACTAATTTTTTGAAAATGCTTTGTAAAAGATGATTCGATAAAAATGTGACAAAACAAATGCTTTACTTTAAAAAATAAAAGAAAAGGGCCTAAATGGGACTTTTGAAATGCGACGATTTTTGGGCCCGAAAATAGAGTCTAAAAAAGGGTTTTTAGTGAAAAAGGAGTCGCCACTTGGTATTGAGTTTTGGTGTACCAAGTCACCCGAAAATATTTTAGTGGAAGGAAAAAATTTGGAAATTATTTATTTAAAGAAATGATTTTTGGAAAAATATAAGAAAAACAAGAAAAACCCTTTTAGACGACTCCAGGTCTTTGAAAACAAGAGAAAAAGGTTCGGGAGTCACAGTTGAAGAAAGGGAAGGCAAAGGCTCGTGCCTAAGGCACCCTTTCAACCTAGCCGAAACTAGTTGCGAGGTTTAGTCTAAATTTTCCTAATATAACCCTAAGATTTTATCACATTTGGATGCAACTATATGAATGCAAATCTAATCCTAAAAAATGGATATCGATAAGGGACGAAATGTTCCATTGAGGTTTGGTCGGGAATTATCGCATTAATTGCGAAACTCGAGTCTAGACCTCGATGGAGTCACGAGTATAGATGCAAAATGAAATGCAAAAGAAAAGGAAAATAGTAATATAGGTAGTAAATGAATCAAAGAGAGTAGGAATGCAACATAACGGGTACGGGGAACTAATGAACTCGTGACTAACTGTTTCTACTCACGGAGGGGGGAACGACATGTACGCCATCGCTTCCCACGTGAGTAGATGACTATTTCTTAGTCTAAATCATGCAAATGGCCTAAAATTCTATGTGTAGTGGAATCTAAAAATTATGCACCAAATAGATGTTAAAATAAGTAACAAGTTATAAAGTATATATATAAAAAAAACTCATAGAAAATGGGAAAAGCCTAAAAAGATAAAATGTGTGTGAAATGTCATGAAATGCATACAAAAAATATTCCTAATGCTAAAATGACCTAAAGGCTTAGGCATTGGACTAGCCTATTTCTATAAGTTCTCCGCTAGCGTTGGACTAGAGAAGAAATCGGAATTAACCACAACTAGCTTTGGACTAGTGTGGCGACGATACACATATATAATTAAAGCAAGTAAATAAATAAAGCATGTATTAAAGCAATAATCACATAAAAGCAAATAATAGCACATAGGAGCACATAACACATAAACATGATATTCTAGATGCAAAATCCTAAAGAAAGCGATAAACACAAGTAACACATAGCACACATAGCACACAAAGCCCTAACTAATTACACCGAGGAATAACTTAATTACAATCTAAAAATGGAAAGAGACTAAAAGCTATCCTATCTACCTATCTATTACACTTTCTATCTAAAATACATAGGCTTTATAATTTACATAGATCAAACATAAACTATCTATTCACATTCATCTATCTAAATACAAAGAAAATTTTTACAAATAGAATGTTACCTATCTATTACATTTTTTTGAATAAATCAACAATTAAATTCGAGTAAATAATACGACATAGATAAATAAATAAACATTCACACTGGAATAAAATTATAAGCACAAAGATACATAAACACACATAGGAGCACTGTAGGAGCACATAAAAAGAAATATTGGAAGGGTAAGCGAAGTACCTCTCATTCGTAAACCCTGTATAAATGGCTACTTAAAATGAACAAACATGTCAAAATTAATCACTATTTAATAAATCATCACTAATTGAATAATTTTCCTACCGATTCACTATGAACATGCTATGATAATTCAACAATTATAGCAATAATAAACAAAATAAGAGAAAGAAAAATAATGATACAATAATTAATCATTTAGGGAGAAAAATGAAAATTGTTTAAGTCAAAATAATTAGTAAAATAATAGATAAATAAAGCGACAGAACAACAAAGATAAAATAAAATAAAACTAATAATAATACATAATAATAATAGAAGATAAAATACAATAATACATACATTGAAAATTTTAACACCTCAAATAAGAATTATTAAAAGTAACTAAAAGGGAAATAGAGAGACTAATTTGAACATTAATTATAAGTTTGATAAAAAAAAAAATAAATAAAGAAAATGTAAGAAGAAAGTAATTTAAAGCTTTGAGGACTTAACTAATTTTAATTAATACTTTTTTTTTTTAGCAAAAACCTTAAAATATTATAGATTTGGATTAAAAGTGAAAATTTAAAGGCAATATATCTAAAAGTAAAAATGTAATTCATAGAACAAACTAAATGGTGTAAATTACAATTTTAAACTCTAGTTAAGGTAGTGACATGAGTTGCAACAAATTTAAAGGTTAAAACATAAATTCCAGCAAGTATAATGCGAAAAATGAAAATCTCCAGCAATATTTAAGCCCATGAATATAATTTCAGCAAATCATTAAATAAATACATAATTTTACAGCAAACATTTAAAAGCAAAAAATTTAAGTTCTAGCTACTTGGGGAGCAAAAATATAAACTCCAGCAACAATAGGGGAACAATAAAGTACTTCAGCAGAAATATAATGGCAAAATGAAATTCTAGCAAGGTTTGGGGGCAAAAATGGCAAAATTCCAGTAATGTGAGGGACCAAATTGCAAATTCCAGCCGCATTCAAAGGACTAAAATAGAATTCCAGCAACATTTAAAGCCTAAAATACAATAACAGCAAGCTTGGGAGGTAAAATTGCAATTTTCATAAATATCAGAGGGTAAAATTGCAATTCCAGAAAAATTATAAGGGTCAAAATGTAATTACCGACAAATATAGGGGTCAAAATGAAAAATTAAAAACGTAGGGGGGCAAAATTATAATTATCTAAAAGTTGAGGGACCTAAATGCAATTAATCGGGACCTAATTGCAAAGAAAATTAAATTATGGGGGTCAATCTACAATAAACAGAAATTTAAATGCACCAGTCAAACATTTCCAGGGCCACAGTAGCATTACTGAAAATATAAGGACTATAAAATAAATACCTATTGTTAATTAAAAATAAATAAAAAAAACTAACTAACCAAAACGACGTAGTTTTGAGTGAAATTACGTCAAAACGACGTAGTTTCACCAAAACATTTTTTTTTTTTTTCGGCTGATTTCGGGTTTTTTTTTTTTTTTTTTTTTGCAGATTTCCTTTTTTTTTTTTTTTTTTCTCTCTCTTTTTTTCTTTTCTCTCTTTTCTTTTCTCTCTTTTCTTCTTTCCTTTTCTTTCTTTTCCCTCTTTCTTTTTCTCTCTTCTTCTTCCCCGATTTCCTTCTGCTTCCCCCCCCCCCGATTTCCTTCTGCTTCCCCCC